>JAGTTF010005781.1:25567-46674 GCA_019095985.1 Streblospio benedicti
AAATGAAAGTCATTTTTCAGAATGCTTAAAACACATCATATTGCTTCTATACGCGCATACTTGTTTGCCCACTAAGCATAACCTTTTATTCAATTCGGTTGTGCCCAAACACATTTTTTTGTTTTTGTTTTATTTGTAGTTCAATATGTAAAGATACCTGCAGTTAGTAGAAGTTCACTAAATTTTGAAAACAAATATCCAGTATAGATAATGATTATTACCTCTTCCCCTAATAAAATCTTGGAAAGACTCCAGTGCTTTAGGAAGGCTGTGATACATAGTAATAATAGCAGCTTTGTAGTTGTATTTCTTGAGATTTTCTATGACATTGGTGAGCGTGCTTTTTTTTGTGTCTGAAAGAAAATGAAATTTATCAACTCTATATAGATAAAATTAACAACCAATCAGAGCATATATATACAAACTTAGGGCTGAGTCATTATTTAAGATGTGTGTGTGTGGGGGGGGGGGGGGGATTGGAAAGTTTTTTTGAACATTTGGTCACAATCTAACAATGAATTGCAACTCTCAGCATTTGTGAATGTATATTTATTCTCCTACAAAGTACTCTTAATCAGTAATTAGATATTCTCTTCCATTTAATTTTTCAAGAAAGATGTAATTTTCATGCAGTGTGGAGGTTTGCAGAGGTCAGGTGATGGCCGATGCACTAGATGCTTCTCTACAGCAACGGGAGATACTGTCAGACAGATCACGCCTTTCTACGGTTAGCTTGTGGGCATCATGTTCGTGAGCTCCACATCAAACATGCTGATGAGACACAATGTTTTTGAATGGCCCAACTGATTCTTTTTTGAGAAATTCCGAGATGAGCTTGAAAATTTACCTAAAGATAACTTGAAGCTTTGAGAAAGTGCACATGACAATCAGCACCCAATGATATTGCTAAGGCATCAACCTAATCAGGTTTTAACTGCTAACACTAAGGAGTGAACGGATCAAGCTGCAGTAACACCCAAAATGTATTGATAAGGTTATAGGTACTTGTATGTAGATTACGTAATATAAAATCAATATAAATAGAAGTGCATCAGAAGTACACAATTTTCTAATTCAATCATTAGATACTCATTCAAGCTGAAATCTAAGTCCTATTTGAATGTTCAAGTGTGGATATATATCATGCTTTTTTCTAGGAGTAGCAAAATTGAGCAAATTATCAACTTTTTCTTACAAGGTATAAAAAATAAATCTGCACTTGCCTGATCATTTTTCTTAGGTGTCCATTTACTTGGGGTAAAAATGTTTAATGATCGATGGTTTCCTTAATTATCCCAGATTATAATTTCTTTAACATTATATTCAAAATTTTTACCTGGGGTAAAAACAGAAATATAGCGTTTCCAAATTTTAACTCTTCATTTAAATTCTTCGATTGTATCAGTTACTTTCAACTTTTGTAAGGACTGTTTTAGTAAATTGCTCAAGGTATTACAAAAACAATTGACAAATTTACCTATAAAATGTTGTGACAATTAAATAACAAATTGTATTTCAGCAATTGACAACATGTTTTACATACTTACATTCGAATGAAAATCCAGCTGCCCTTGTTCACAACAGCTGAAGTATAATAGAAACAATGACGATTTAAGATGTCAATAAGTCATTTGATGTACATTTTATGTAAATTAAAATCTGACGTAAAGTTAAAATGCAAGGACCGCATTACCTATGCCTAAATTTTTTTGATGTGGTGCCCAATTAGGGTAAACAAACCTACAATCAGATGTGCCCTGATTTAAGTCACATATGCCCCTGCAATTTTTGATATTTAGTATTTTACCTGCGTATGTTCTCCCATAAATTGATTTTCTTGGTAACCTTTTTGCGTTGGTACAGAGACATGCTGTGTCAGTGTCTCATTGCAATGAATGCACTTTCTTGGATCATGAAAGTCCAATTTCAGCAGGTATGGTTGATTTCTGTCTGGAAATGCATTTGATTTCTGACAATCCAAACTATAATACCTAATCCATTTGTACATATGCACTACAAATATAATTCTTGTTAATTTTCTCCCTAATTATCCTTCTGTTTTCCCAATTTGCAACCTGATTGACACAAGTTCCATGAGTAAAATTCAACTTGTAGAAATACAAGTATTGGTGATTCCATACAGTAAGATTAACCTTCAATCTAGCTTTCATATTTTGCAATTACAGCTTTAATGAGCTAACTGTAATTGTTACCTTACTATTGGTTCTATAAAAAATACTACTTCCCATTATTTGGAAAAAAAAATCAGAAATATCATACTATAGAAAACTACGAATCGAAGCAGAAAACCATCTTCTATACTAGGAAATAAATAGAAATAAATAAAATATATAGTATCCAACGGGAGGTGCATTTTATGTTTATACAATATCACCCATATACTGAAATAGTTGATATTTTATTAGCTTTAGTATGGGAAAGACAACCATTTATTAAAAGTATCACCAGTAGTACGTAGTACAGAAGTGTATAACCTAAACAATATATATGTGATATGGTATAAAAGCAAGTCCGACACACTCTAAGTGGACTCTAAATGCATGATGATGATGATGATTTTATGAGAGTTCGACGTACGAGTATCTCCGGTTGTTTTTGTGGCTGAGCTTCTTTCCACCGAGGCTACGAGGAGTGGAGCATCTTTGTGGTTGATATCTCTGGAGAATTGCTCCTGGTTCTCACAGTCTATAGAACAGGACCTGTTTGTCCTCCCTCTGCTTGCACAAGGTCCAGTAGAGCTGGTCTTTTCTTGGAATACTTCTGTTTAAAATAAGTTCAGTACAAATTTTCATAACTTCCTAAGACTACTTTCACCAAGCTCTTCTTTTAAGTTAACGAAATATGTACTAAAATACTTGGTATTCCTTATTTCCATGACCTCACTTAATTTAGATTAAACCAGCTTTATATATGTGTAACCCCTATAAAGATAATACCATAGAAAACACTTACCTGGAGGTGTTGGCAGAACGGCAGCCTTTGTCACATTGAGTGTGTTCCTCTCAGCTGGTTTCAGCTAAACCTTTGAAAAGAAGATTCACACATTATCTGGTTTCTGTAGACAAGCATAGGATCCATATATTTTAAGGTAAAAGCAGATAAAAAGAATTTCAAGTCCTTGATCACACATTCAGTAACATTATAAAGAATAACATATCAAAACAATCACACAATATTTCAATGCACTACTCAGTAATGATTGATATATGACTGAACCTGGTGACCAGACTATATTTGGGGAAAATCTATAGAAGTTACCTCTTTTCTTTTTAATATTCAATATTTTTATGTGTCATCCCTCATCAGGAAGATATCAGACGCTGCTTCCTCCAGTCTACATTGACTAAATCAATTGTTTGAGAATATCTTTGGGAGAATATTTCCAAATAAATTGGCAAAATCATATTGTAGATACATAAATGTAAGAACAATGGCGAATTGTAATAAGAGTGAGTTGCAAATTCTCTAGAGTATTTGAGCAAGATGAGAGAAAACTGCTTAGAAGATGAAACTAAAAGAAACTATGGTTTGAGGAAAGTGGGTAATATGATAGAATCTGTGGGAAGACGCAGAGGAATTAGAAGCATAAACTACAACAAACAGTAGACGAAACAAACATGAAAATAAGAGACATGGAAATTTAAGACAAAATGATTTGGATGAAACTTGTAAAAGCATACAAAGAAAAGAACGAAGAACTGACAAAGAAGATGAAGCGCATGTCAGCTGAAACTGATGATAGTAACAAAACACTGATTGAAAAAATTCAGGCGAAAGACGCGGGGATGAAAATCTCTTACGCATATCAATCTACGAATCAAAAACTTAGCAGGAAATGAAAAACAACTGAAGATGATAACACCATATTGCAGATAAAAATGTCAAATCTGGAAAAGGAGAAGGCCAAGATGGATAAGCTAATGTGCAGCGTACAAGATGAACAAAACATTCTTCATGGGAAACTGTGTGACAGTGCCAGAGATAAACTGGCTATGTACAAAAAACTCCAGATGAAAGACGAGAATATTGCCCAGCTACAACAAACAGTAGAGGAAACAAAAGGGAAAATAAAAAATGCAAACATTAAAGAAGAAATGATTCCGATGAAACTTGTAATGGCATACAAAGAGAAGAATGACGATTTGAAAAATAAAATGAAGCATAATGCCGATGAAAGTATTTGAAAGACTGATTGAAAGCAATTGGATTATTTATATACCAGTATAACAGCACTCAACTCTGACATCATACCTAGCTTTGGTTGACTACTATGTATTTCATATGGCACAGCACTAAATTGGTTTGTGAACTGTTCAAGCAGTTTTTACGCCAAGAATTTTGAAACAGAAACAGTACAAAATTGAACTAATAGATTATTTTTAAGAACAAAAAAAGATGATTATTCTTTTTAAAGTAACCAGAGATGACCTGCTGGAGATGGACGCTTGAGAATGGACAGAAAGGCCACATTCTCTACGTCACATTTTATCCATAACATAATTGTCAGTGAACTCCTCACCTTTAGTTTTCATGATTGGCAGCTGGAATTCCCCTTCAAACTGAGAAATGCCATAAATATGTCGATAAACTAAAACTTACAAATCTTGGTGTATAGATTTGGCTGATTTTGGCTTCTTGTTCCCTCCTCGGGCACCTCAGCACATATGCCAGCTGGGGGGACGAGGGCTTTGTTATCAGCTACTTCCTCCTCCCTCACCACAGCTGGGTTATTTCGAATTGTTTTCTGGAGAAGTTCAATGAGATCCCATGAACCTCTACCACCGGTGACATGGAGCTTTCACATGAGTTGGCCCACACTAGTTTGGTTGCCGATCTCACACGAACGTCTGGTTCTATCTGTAATGTACATGTAATATTACACACCAATAACTCTTATTCAATCATTTTGATATTTTACATTAGCATGATTAGCCAAAGACTCAATCGCAAACTTCTTTGCCATTAATATTTCAAACTTTGATAACAAGCAAACTATTTGCTACTGAGATAAAACAAGAAGGTCTGGCTAATAACAATTTCAAAATTAGTTACATTTTTACCTGAAAAATTGATCATTTTACTCAGTAATCCAAATTATTACAACCAGTATTACTGCAAAAGAAGTTTTCAACAATTTTCTCCCTGGACATATAAAACCCAACGTAATGTTTTGTCATTTTTCTTTTCCTTTCGAAAGGTGTATCTGTCAACTAAATTATAGAATTTACTACCAAAAAGTAGTCCGGTTGTATGTGCGGGGGTTTCAGGGGGCAGAGCCCCTGATATCTTAAAGTCTATTGCAAAATATATTCAACAATAATCATGATTAATGTTAATACTAATGCTGATTATCAAACTAATGAATATTAATAATACAATTATAATATTAAATATATTTGGTAGTGAATTCTATAATTGTTCCGTATCTGTCTTCAGTGATCTCCTCTCCGGTAGTGCACATGTGGGTGTTGGACCCTTCTCCAATAGTTAATATTTTTTACTCCGCAGAGAATACCATGTGCAAAGTTTTGTTTAATCTAGATTGCTAACCTCTGTTTGTAATTGTCTATCAGCCACAGCATAAATCACAGTTTTCTCTCTCAGTGCCAGACACACATGATAGCATAGCTAACTTCAACTTTACACTGATTTTATTGAGTAGCAATGTAGTGTTGATACGATGCCACAGGATTATAGTTTATACTTTCTGAATCTTGTTAGATCTAATATTAGAATTATTCCTCGGGATGAACTCACATGTAACAATTACGTAACAGTAACAGTCACCATCATTTTACTATATCAAGTGGCCCTGACTGGACTCTAACTCACGACCCCAAGGTTGCCATACCATTTAGGATGTCATTGCACCCAGCCATCAGTACAACACTGTCTGCCTGCCTGAATAATTGTGGATAGTTGTTTATTCTCTCTATCAACTTTTCTAAGCCGCTCCAGGATTGACAAAATTAGTGACAAGAGCGGTTTTGTCTCCTTGCCTTCCTCGCGCATACTCCACGTAGGCTGACCCGCAGGTAGCCGGAATGTGTGCTGAGGGCTGCCAACCAGACGTCGCAGATGGCTGTGTCCTAACATTGTGATGTGCTTAAATTTAGTAGTTCTCAGCTGCATTAACAATGTACCCAAAACATTGCAGCCATATCCATCACGGCCCTTGCCCCAATAGCTGTCTGGCGTATCCTTTGACAATCGGGCATGGTTCGTACAGGGCCTGGAAAAGCCTGGAAAACAGAAAGGGGCCTGGAAAAGCCTGGAAAACAGAAAGGGGCCTTGAAAAAATAATTTTAGTACTTGAAAAGCCTTGAAAACTAGGGTTGGGGCTTAGAAACGTCTTAAAAAATCATCGTAAAGGGGAAACGCCGTTCTCTTCAGTTTAGACTGAGGCGATTCTTGTTTTCAATGACGTCACTAGGAAATACCTACTTAATATTCCTGCTTCCAAATAAGGATATTAATACTCAGCCTCGAGCACATCGTGCGTTGTCACCATAACCCCGCATTTTCTCTGCTTTGATAACGGCTAATGGAGCCGCTACTCTTAATCGCATCACGCTATGGTCGGTGTTGAGATATGACGGCGTGTGATAAAGGCTAATTTTCCTATTGAAAATGGCGCCTTAGTTAAATTGCTTGGAGGTAAAATAATTTTTGAAACGAATGGATTTTCATCGTCACATTAACGTAACCATCACAAATTCACGTGTCGGATCAATTATAAACCGATTATGAAGTCATGGACGAAAGGATATTTCTCAAATCATAGGCATTGTTCTATAATTCGTCTTTCTAAAGTGTATCTCGAACCTGTCATTTTTAATCGAGGCCGGCAACAGCCTCACGTTTATACGTACGTTACGTTTTCACGTAAGAATACAATAGTTGTTAGTTAGTTTTGCAGCAATATATAATGGAAGCAAGGGTTTTTAAAAAATTAGATTTAGGCCAGACCTGGCCTTGAAAAGTCCTTGAATTTTGTGCGCTGATCTTTTGTATGAACCATGGTACTTCTTACCAGTAACTGAATGTTCAATTTGGTTTATTTAGGGCCTTGAAAATATGGTGACCTGGCCTTGAAAAAGCCTTGAAAAGTCCTTGAATTTTGTGTTCAGTTTTAAAGTAATTGTATAGCTGTCGTATGCGACAATAAATTATAGTTTCACTGCGAACCTTCCTGGTTGGCATTAGCAGCAGCCGTGGCTGATGGCCCAGCGGCGGACGCCCCGATCTTCCACACACCACACGTCGACGGCGCTCATGTACTAATATGCTACTCATTTGTTGTTATTCTCAAGAAAACTCTCACTTCCGTTTCAGTCAACCAACAACACGTCTGTGACTAGCATAACATCAACAGTGCGACAATTTGCACCACCAAATTTGTCGATCAGGAAAAGTAATTTTGTAAAAAAAACATGGCTGCCAATCAAGCTGTCAATGCTGTTTGTATATTGATGAAACAGCAAGTGAGCTTTTGGGATCACCTTTCGTCCGTCGTCCGTCAACATGTCCGTCAACATGTCCGTCAACATGTCCGTCAACATGTCCGTCAACAATTCATATTTTCTAAATAATTTCTTTATTTTTCATTTGATTTTCACCAAACTTGTACACAACTTATATGGCTGTCTTATCATCATATCATATTTGAATCATTCCCCTGGGTGTAATATTGACCCCTCCCCAGGGGTCCATATAAAAAAAATGACAATTCATATTTTCCATATAATTTCTTTATTTTTCATTTGATTTTCACCAAACTTGTACAGTACTTATATGGCTGTCTCATCATCATATCATATGTGAATCATCTCCCTGGGTGTAAAATTGACCCCTCCCCTGGGGGTCCATATTAAAAAAATTGTATTAAGTGATACTTTTTCATTTCTAATTAGATTTTCACCAAACTTGCACATAAGTTATATGCTTATGTAATGCTCATACTATATTAGAATCATGCCTGTGGGTGACAAATTGACCCACCCCCCCCCCCAGGGGTGCTCCAAAAATAAACAACATAATTGTAACTAGTTTATTTTTCATTTTATTTCCACCAAACTTGTACACAACTTATATGACTGTCTTATCATCATATCATATTTGAATCATTCCCCTGGGTGTAATATTGACCCCTCCCCAGGGGTCCATATAAAAAAATTGTATCTTTTTTTTCTTTTCTTTTTTTTTTTCTCTAGCTTTTGTACAAACTTGTACACAACTTGTATGGCTGTCTTATCATGTCATATTTGAATCATTCCCTGGGTGTAAAATTGATATAATATTTGAATCATTCCCCTGGGTGTAAAATTGACCCCTCCCAGGGCGTCCATATTAAAAAAAAATGTGTTGAATAAAACTTTCATTTCTCATTTGATTTTCACCAAAAAAAGGAACATGAGTCATATGCTTATGTAATAGTCATATTTGAATCATGCCCATGGGGACAGATTTACCCCCATCCCCAGGGGTACCTGTAAAAGAAATTAATAATTGTGACTGGTTTTGTCATTTTTCAATTGATTTTTTATTCTGATAAACCATATTTGAATCATACCCGTGGCTGACAAATTGACTTCACGGTTAATATTGAAGCCCATTTTTCAATTGATTTTTTATTCTGATAAACCATATTTGAATCATACCCGTGGGTGACAAATTGACTTCACGCTTAATTTTGAAGCCCAATTTACATATTGGTACCCTCATCAGTATTCTCATTGGCAGGTGAGCGATATAGGACCTTATGGTATTCACCCTTGCAAGAGTCAATACTAAATCACCTCGTACGAATCGTTACATTCCCTAAAATGTACTCATTTGGGAAGAAGTTGTACAAATCATTCTTCATTCAATCTACATTGGCAACATTTTTTTTTTTTTACCTTACGGGTGCGGTCTCTTCTCCTGAGAGAGTATCTTGATTTGACTGGACTTGATTTTGGGCCCGATTTTTTCAAAGGTGATGTCTCTTCACATGAGAATGATACTTCCAGATGCAAATTATAACAGCTTCCGGGAGAGTCGTTTGCAGTAAGCAATTCATCAGGGATGGCCACCACATCTGTTGCTCAGACAACAGCAGATTTGATATGGACAATGGGTATAAGGTATTTGGAAGTAATTAGAACAAATATTGAAGAATTGGTAAACAGGGGAGAGATAAAAAAATGTGTTAAAATTTGTAAAGAAAGTTAATTGAAACCTGCTGTATCTTCATCGGAATACATAAGTGGTTCATCTGGAAAGCCTCCGTTTTTCTCTGCAGGAGTGGACGATTGCCCACTCAAAGTGTCTTTCACACCATCTAATCGAAAACAATGCAGTTGTATTATCGACATGTTCAGTTGCATTGAAATAATACTAGGTTGGTTTTGCTGAGCTGTCGCTGAAGCTCTAAGTTGCCTTTTATATTCTTTTAGTAATAGACTCAGGGATCCAAATAGCCATGGTAATGGCTATTTGATCAAACCAAAAAAACATACAATTTTCTATAAATTATCCTGAGCACACAAAAAATGCGTTAAGTCAGTCCAATGGCTAGGGTGAGAAAGTGCCTCAGCAGCTGATGTAGTTGGGTTAAGCCCTTCCCACGGCATCCTTGTCGTCCAGGAGCCTGAGGTGCTCCTCCACACCCATGTCCAGCACCTCATCGCACCAGGAAGGTGACGCAACCGAAAGACTACAACAATAATATGAAGGGACATATTAATTTTAAAGACAAAAGACGTAAAAATTAAATTTAAATAAACAACAACAAATGGATATGCACTATTTTCTTATGAAAATTGTACTTTGTAATTAAATTTGCTTACTGTACGTTAATTAAAAAAATTGCAAACATAAAAGTACCATATGAATTTTGTTTTCAAATAGTGCCGCAGTTTAATAGCTGTCAATGCAACCCTTTAGATTAGTGATAATGAAGTTTCAGGCGCAGGTGCTGGTGCTTGTAGGGAAAACAACGCTGTCAACTTCTGCGGCAGCTTCACTTTGGGTGAATTTAACCTGCAACAAACGTCGCCAACCCGAACCAATATCCTCAAACTCCACCGCTACCTGTTCCCACGGATACGTTTTTCGCAGGAATGATCGGAGGTCGTTAGAAGCACCTGTGTAGAAACCGTGGTCTTCGAAGAAATCAGCCGTGGTGCACACAAACCGGTCACCTATTTGACGCCGGCTCGCCGGGCAAATCTGAAAGATGCAATCATCATCATCCGAGTCATCCAAGTAACCACCTACATGGACAGCGTTTGGCCGCATTTTGGCCACCATTTTGCGCCACGCTGGCGACACGATCGAAGTCAACTGGTCTCCTCCACCGGCGAACTTCAGGCTCCCAAATCTCAGGTGGCACTGTTGATAGAAATGAATTAGTATTTAATGTAACGTTAGGTGATAGTGTAATTGCGTTGCTTTGTTTATAATTTCTTATTGCCCATGAGTGACAGCTGTTCGAGCAACGAGCACTTTTGATCTACTTAAATGAGTGTGCCACAATCATTACATATAACGCTATCACAAACAATATGGTATGTTGTACACTCTACGGCACGGTGCCGAGCACATATTCCCCTGAGTGGCTTTAGCTTTCTTCATGATCCTCAACGTAAAGTGACCGGTAACGTGTGTGTTAAAATGCTGATAAACTTTCGCCCCACAGCGACCCCACGTTTGGGCCGTACCGTACATTGCCACTTTGTCAGTGTGTCAGTTTTGCTGACAGCAGGTGTTTCGTGCAACCGTGGCACGACAGGGTAAAAAATTCAGCACCAGTCTTCTTAGTTCCACTGCTAACCTAAGGAACTCTGCAGTCTTTGTCCACTAATAAACTTACTCAATGCGGTCTGTATGCAAAATTGCATATTGACAGTAGCTCGAAGTCAGTAAGTTCGCCCCGGGCGTGCTTGTCCTACGGGTCCTGTAGTTTTACGTTGATCGACTTTGTTTTCCTTCTGAGCCTCTGACCAAGATGGCCCTCGTGAACGTGGGTCACTTCGGCTTTGAAGTGAGTTGCATCTTCGTACAGGACACCTATCAGCCTGTAGAATTTCAGGTTGTTCGCAGACCCCGAATTCAACCTGTTCCAATACCCTTCCTGCGAATTGTTCGTACGATGAACCACACGCTCCATTGTGAAGGCTTAAATAGCGCCCCATCTCCTACATACGTGTTGAGTACGTATTGTGTAACTTTCTTGAACGTTTCACTGGGTGCGTTTTCGTGAAACCAATTCGCAAGTTGTGGGATGCACTCTGGCTGCATTAGAGGGAAAGCCACGATTCGCCTAAGGAAACGCCCCCTGTCATCCCTCTTCCTGTACGCTTGTCCAAGTCCCAGATCACAAATCTTCCTGAATACGGCTTGAGCCCAATGGAACACACACCCTCTGATCCGTGGTACTGGCTGACCGAACTGTTGAAAAGCTTGTTTGAAAGCAGACCACTCAGCCTTTTCAAAGTCCAAAACAACATGGCGGACGCATGGACCCAAATTTAGCTCCGCCATGCGACGCAAGACCGCCTTGAGCCATATCTGAGGCTACCATGTGAGCGTATTCTATATCTTGGTGATGTCTTATTTGACGGTCTATCGAAATTTGTTGGCGCTCTGCTCCGACAGCTTCTGCTACTTTCATCATTTTTTATTGCCAACTTCTGGAGCCTGCCAGTTTAAACTGGGCTATTTCGGTGCTCTACATTTTCTTCCCCAAAAAATAACTTTTCCATGAATAGAGGACAGATCCTCCAATGCACATTTCATCTCACTGCCTGGTGCCCACACAAGAACCGCCAATGGTCTACAATGGTAAATGGCTTGGATCTGCGCCTCTGCAAGAGAACCTGGGAACAGAGGAGGTACTAAATGTCCAGCCTGTTTCATATTCTCCATCAAGTTGAATATTCGTGTCTCTTCCTTGATAGCAGAACCTTTATCAGGGAGACAATTTGTTATTGTGCCAGAGGGTTCGGGTCTGAAGATGGACCCACTTGTTCAGATCCACTATTTTCATCAATTATAGATATTCCTGCATCTTCGCCATTTCCATTGTCCTGTACTTAATTCTCGCCACTGTCAATAACTACTGATGCTTCCTGAGCGATCACCTGAAAAAAAAAAAACTTTTTGTCTGGTCTGCGGTGCCAAAACACTTGTGATTTTGGTCCCACTGACAGGTTCGTCAAATATTTGGAGCCGATTGTTCAAAGGTTTCCAATAGGACACTATCCATTCTTCTGGCAAACTAAAAGTGTGCTTGACCTTTTGAAAGATTTCTTCAGGGCCATCTCTTGCCCAAAATGAAATTACTTTGGTATACTCTTCATTCGTAGACCTTGGAATTGGTCCGTTTTGAGAGGATTGTCTTATCCGTAAGAAAGTCCGCTTTATTGGCAATCGCCGCCTCGTGGATGGTATTATTCTCAGGCGACCAGCATTAGCGTCTATAGACCGCATGCGTTCCGCCAGAGCCATTATTATTAGCTCAAAAAGAAGCCATTAGATATTTGGTGAACAAACACGCATTTTCTTTCAGGGTTTTGGGTATTTTCGCAGGTGGAATGTCATTTGTGTCTTGATCTGTATCTTCCTTGCGACGTTTCCCATTGATCCTGAACTTGGACCTAAAGTTGCCAGTTTTAAAGGCCTCCAAATAGACATCTAAAATGCGCCAATACGTCCCACGTCCGTGCGATATTCGCTGTGGCCGGGCCATTTCAACTGAAGATAGCAGAAAATCTTCCCGTCCAACACGGCTAAACGCCCTGCCCAAGGCTGGTGCGGCCGCTTATATGTACATAAGCGTACCTGGCGCCATCAGATTGAGGGCAGAGGCGGTTAAGGCGCGCACACGTCTTATTGGCCCTGCGCGCCCAAGCGCGATTCCCAACCTCCACGTTAGCGGCCTCAGCGGCAGCGAGAATGACCATACTCACCAGCCCGGCGTGCCGCAGATACATTCTCGGTGACATTGAGCTGCTTAGATAAGTTCAGGTGCAATAAATTTATGCCAAAAGTAGGATAGTTTTTCAAAACACTTGAGCCAAAATTCTTCATCTAAGTAAATTCTCTCCAGGTGATACCCATGATGTTTATATATGAAAATATCACAATATTTTCGTTTTATTATGGCCATTTGCCCGATCACTTGGAAATAAAAAGGAGAGGACTTTGAGAGACACACTTTATCACCAATCAGCTTCAAGTGCTTTTTTGTAGTTTTGTCTTAATGGACTCTGGGCATTTAATCTCGCACAGACCCTCACTATCACCACATAAGCAGCTAGAGTCACAGTTAACAAATAAGTCGGGTGAAGCTCCAATAAAAGGATTTATCGCATCCACCACAAAACCTGAATTACGAGCAGAGAATCCTTTATGTTTTTTCTTCATGAGTTTAACATATGCCCCTTTTGCATGAGGCTCCATGTCCAGCCCATGTCATCTGTGCTTGAAGTCATGCTTGTGGTCTCCTGATTGTTACTCTGACCGTTTTTATCCTTTTCATCTGTGCTTGAATTCATGCTTTTTTCCTGATCGTGGCACTGTCTGTTTGGGTACCTGTCATCTGTGCTTGAAATCTGCAAAAGAGAAACAGTACTCTATATCAATCTGTTGGATTGGATCCAATCAATACTTGTAAAGAATATTTTCACAGATAATGTTTTCAGTAATAGTATCAAAACATATTATTTCTCTATCCTATTTTATTGTTGTCCTCAAATTTGAAAAAAAGCTTTTGCTTCAATTTACACAAACAAAAACTTTCATTTCAGATTGCAGGATCAGTTGTCATGATCGATTGCATTTCATCTTTCGCCTCGCTCCAACTTGAGTTTGATTCTGTTGCCTCCATTTTGCATAACTCTAAGAAAAAGAAAGTGAAACAATTAAATTGATGGTATATTGATATTTGATTAGAGCTTCACAAATATGCAGACAAATTTATTTGAAAGCTGCTAGTGACATGAAAAGCGCGATCTTTGAGACCTGGTAATACTACTTTAGACGTCCACTTTCCCCCATGCCTTGTCTCTGCAGTTTGTGTTGTTTTTGATGCAATGTTATTCACAACTCTCACATTATCTCTAATCCTGTCCAAATCAACCAAATATGATTGGGAAGTACTACATCTGAGCTCTACTGCTACTGTTCTCTAACCATGCAGTCTGTGTCCCTGTCAATGGACAGCTTTATTAACATACTGGGCTATCACAACATCAATAGTCAGGTCAAAACAATGTCTTGTTACAAACATGCAATCAACACAATCTTGTTTTCTTTACTGCTTCTATTTCTAAATCTCTATTCTAATTAATGTACATTCTAACAATATTAGTATGTTCCATCTTGGGGAAAAAGGGAAGCATGCACTGTCCCTTCTACCAGATTCTACAATAGTTGCCATTAAAACAATCCTTTTTAACATGCAAAAAAATTCTCTTGAACAGTTCCTTTTTAGTTTGACGGTTTAAGTGGAGTGGGTCATTCACACAAATTTTTTCTCTTCGCGATACCGCCTCTTCTTAAGCCATTCAATAAATCTTTGTTATTATAAAGTATTCTTTGCTTGCGGTTGACCGCAATGATAACTTTGTCCATATCCACTATTGGCAATAACTCTGTATTCCACACGGTGGCTTGCGGCTGTTTTCAGTGACAAGTCAAGTTGTCCATGGAGAGCTACTATGTATACTACCAATATATGTCAGTGATACATTTTTACATAATAAACGGAGAAGAAGTATACATTCTACATTATAAACGGAGAAGTATACATTTTACATTATAAACGGAGAAGAAGTATACAGCTGTGAATCTTATCACCCGTCCCTTGACATAGATTAATCCACCACGTAACATAAACGTAAAAATTAAACATAAACATTCAGTCAGAGGTATCAGTGGTATCAAGCATCAGCACAGTCATAACAGCTCCCTCAGCGGAAGCTACTATTGAACAGATTAATAAATGAAACTTACACTTCTCTGATGAGCAGACATGATTCAATTTTGCTTGGTTTAATATTAGAATGGTTTAATTAGAATGCTATAGGTATCAGCTAAAATACTTGAGTACAAGATCATGCTATAGTATCTGCTAGAATACTGGAGTACAAGATAATACACTATACTAATCATCATATTGATTTTGTTGCATGGATGTGTGGTTATACATGTATATTGAGACTATAAATTTTTAAGACGTAGGTTATTATAAAAAAACAGATAAGGAATATCACCATCTCCTAGTCCTAATATGTAGAGTAAGACATCTTTTTGGAAAAATTCAAAGTCTTTCAGAAGGGGGCCTGGTTGTGCTGGGTGCTAGTACATCGATTTAGATTTGCCACACGGGGCCTATAATTTTATCAAATTATTGGGGGTGCCGTATACTTCGGCCCCCCCTGGTAAAATATTGGGGGGGCCGGAACCCGGCTGGCCCCGGTGCTTCCTACGCCTATAGATAATATCTATATAATACAACATAACACAACGTTTTCATTACTACTCTGTTAAATTGTTTAATTAAATATTTTAATAATTCATAAATAAAAAATTTACTTAGGGACGGTGCAATATTTAACAGGTGGGGGGACCGGTGCGGGGGGACAGCATGCCATAGCGGACACCTGAATATTGAGATTTACCATTACAAATATTTACAGTTAACGCTTTAAAATCGGAGTCTCTTACCAATCTTGTTGATGTTTCTGGTGTCCACCAAGTCCACCCTGCCCCGGCCTGCGATGTACAGCTTCCGCTGCAAAGCACAAAAGCACATTCTAGTTTCTAGTTTCAAAATGCAGTTGGCTGCGGGCGGCAGACAGTGGTTAATGAGGCGGCCCAGACTCCCGTCTTCCTGCTCAGCATCAATGCTACAAGCAAAGCACAAAGCACATTCTAGTGTCTAGTTTCAAAATGCAGCATACATTAAAGTATAATGATAAGCAGTCACATAAATGCATTGGTTTGTGTCGGTGGGGAGTTTACACACCAGAGGTGTCTTTAAAGATAATCATGTCTTTGTTTCCATTGTCGGCTGCTTGACTTAAGTGGATTCAGGCCTTGCCGGCAAAAGATATGTTGCTCATGTTTATCGAATTCAGAGGTTCAAAATAAGCAGGTGTTTTTTTAAAAAAATTATAATCAATAGGAAGTTTGAAGAGAAAGCAAAATGAGTTCTACTTAAGCAGGTGCTCAACTTATGCAAGCGCCTCGACCAGTACCAGGAGCCGTGTACAAGTCTAAAAGCTTACATAGTTTTAACAGTTTTATTGAATAATTCCAAACCATAGTCAGCATCGAGGTTACATCCTATACCTCCAGTCAAATTTATAAATCGTGACCATGTCACCTGCTCAGCAAATCTGGGTGGTAGAAGTGATTTTACAGCTGCAGTCAGTAGGAATGCTTCCAAGCGATATTTTATTTTGTGTGCTTGGTGATACGCTAAGAGGGCAAAGCGCCAGTGTCTTAGTGCACGCAGTCCATCACCTGAAGCCGACAAAATCAATGAAACTCGTCAGAGTAGTCCATAGGTCAAAATGCCTGTTGCATAGTTCTAGACACCATCGCTATCATCTGCCCGGCTCTCAAGTCTTTCGGCAATGTCTTCTATGACCTCATGCATGAGTGTAAACATGAATCTATCAACAACATTTTTTGAAAATTATCGGAGGATACGTGTCTTCTCTTCATGAGATAGGTGGTCCACATTTTCAGATTAAAGTGACGGCTTCTCTCCAATACTGGCCATGTTAGTGTACTCCATGCAAGCTGTAATAACATGTGCATCGACTACTAAGTACTAGTATAAAGGGGTGGAGCGACCCAGAACGTTAATTGGTTCTATGTGTTGAGCCGAGGTCAAGAGGTGACATTTTTAGGCGCGCGAATGCTTTGAGTCGACCTTTGACCTGCACGTGTAGCACACCACCAAAGATGATTGCTCACACTTTGGACCCAATCAGCTAGATACTCACACCCTTTTGGTTCTTGCCGTAGCCCATAATTTTCAGAGAATTCCTTTTTTAGAATAGAAGTAGTCATTATGTGCCGGTCAGTTGCAAGCATTTTTACTTGAAGATCATTGTCTGAAAGCGTCTGTAAACATCGCTTCATTCCTACAGGTTCCAAGTGATTAGAGTTGGCAACCTCAGTTACCTTGACTAGTTCCATTGCAATAATGTTTTTACAATCATTTTCACCATTTGCCTGCATCATTGTGTTCGAATCATACGAAGCATTATGTCCTGGACTAGTATTCTAATTGTGTTTTATATTTCATTAAATATTTGGCTTTTTTGACATTTATTCCCGTAAAAAATGTATTTCTGGCTTTGTTAATTTGCGATTTTAAACAAGTAGGTAAAATACTCCGGGAGCCAGCTAGGGTCTATGCGCTCGGACTGTTAAAAAGATTTCATAGTGATTTTTGGTTTCCTAGATGCTTATCACAAGTCGAGTTTAGGATATTAGTTGCAGGTCCGGGGGCGTTTGTCGGTGAGAGCCGATTTACGCATTATTTTTACGCGTAAAAATCCGAAAAATATTTAAATCATATTTTCTCTAATAGAAGATGTTCGTAATTGTATTTAATAAAAATGATTGTTCATGTTTATTCACAACACATGTGTTTGAATGTTTAATGAGTAAAATTGAAATCAAATGTCTGGTAAATGATTGAATGAGCTTTTTGTACAGATTTTAAACAAAAATGGCTTTAGATTTGAAATAAGCAATAATTTTGGGGGGACCATAATTTCAAACCTAACGATTCAATTTTGAATTTATTTGGTGAAAAGTGTCTATACATAGTTATCTTTAACAAACAAAAACAAAAATTCAGTTTACTTCACTGATGTTCATGCAATAGACCAACAAGTAAAAATATATTTGCCCTACCCTAAAATCATGTTTTTCTGCTTCAAGTGGTATTTTATCTAAAAGAACATGCTTCTATTCATATCAAATATAAATTTTTATCCTTTTCGATTCACAACACTTAATTTTAGATGTTAAATGAGTAAAAACCCATTTAAAATATCAGACAAAGGATTATTTTAGCTTATTGAACAGATTTTAGGCAGAAATCGCTATGGATTTGAAATAAACAATGTTTTTGAGAGAACATAAATGTAGTAATAACACTATTGACTTAATATCTATTTGGCGAAAAGTGTCTATATATAGTTACAAACAAAAACAAAAATACAGTTAACTTCATTGATGTTCATACAATAGACCAAAAAGTAAAAATATGTTTGCCCTACCCCAAATCACGTTTTTTCTGGTCCAAGTGGTATTTTGTCTAATAGAACATGTTTCTCTATATATTTGATATAAGTTACTGTCCTTTTCCATTCATAGCACTTAACTTCAAATGTCAAATGAGTAAAAACACATTTGAAATATCAAGCAAATGTATATTTCAGCTTATTCAACAGATTTTATGATGAAATCCCTATGGGTATGAAATAAACAATGTCTTTGATAGAGCTTACATGTAATCATAACACTATCGAGCCAATTTTTATTTGGCAAAATTGATTGAACTATAGTTTGTTTAGTTACAAACAAAAACAAAAATACAGTTAACTTCCTTGATGTTCATACAATAGACCAACAAGTAAAAATACATTTGCCCTACCCCAAAATAGCGTTTTTTCTAGTCCAAGTGGTAATTTGTCTAATAGAACATGTTTTTATACATACATGTATTACATTTGAATTGTTGGTCTTTTCCATTCTCAACACTTTACTTTGAATATCAAATGAGTAAGACCTCAATTTACTCAATTAATGTAGGCAACTGGCCGGGAGGGCTTGTGGCAACCCTTTGAATACAGTTAGGTAAAGTTAAATCTACTTTTGGCCGGTTTAGGTTAGTGACGTCCCAGGGTTACCTCTCCCTACATAGCTACATGTTTTATGCGGCTATGATGGACCTTGGTTACGTCCTTGGTTTGTCATAGAGCCAAGGCGTGCAGGAAGGCTGACATGAGAGTTAGAGGCTGAATGCAACAGGCCAAGGTAGGGTTGACGCCCCAAATCCTGTGGATTTGGGCCCTAATTACCATATCTTGTTACAACCGAGTGAACCCAGGCAAACGTGGATTGCGACGCTCCTGTCTGGTGCTCTTGTAAACGCACCGCACGACTGGGCGTGTCATCTTGTAACAGCCAGCACCAGTGTAAAGTCCCAACCGAGGGCTGTTAATCTGGTCTGGAAGGGCTTGGTGTAGATCCACCACACCCATTCTATCGCTAGGAGCAAGCAACTAGATCAGTGCTTTGTGAGTGCCCGTACCATTGTGGTTATCTAGTCGATAGCTGGCTCCTGTGTTTACATGATGACTAATGCTTATAGAAACACCATAATGTACGGCTGGACTCATCCGCTGTGGATCAAGACCACCACGTAACCCAATAGTGTGAAAATGCTTACACTTTGGTGTTGTGACCAAGATAGATTGACGTTCAGTGACGCTCTCAATGGAATACAGGTCCAAGATCATCTGATAGCTGATCACAATTATGAACAAAGATGATGACGGAATGCCCACCTCTACGACCGGTGACATGGAGCTTTCACAAGAGTTGGCCCACACTAGTTTGGTTGCCGATCTCACAAGAACATCTGGTTCTATCTGTAATGTACATGTAATATTACACACCAATGACTCTTCTCCAACCATCTTGATATTTTACATTAGCCAAAGACTCAATTGCCAACCTCTTTGCCATAAATATTTCAAACTTCGATAAGCAAACTATTTGCTACTGAGATAAAACAAGAAGGTCTGGCTAATAACAATTTCAAAATTAGTTACATTTTTACATGAAAAACTGATCATTTTACTCAGTAATCTAAATTTTTACAACCAGTAATAGCTCTCTGATTGCAAGAGAAGTTTGCAACAATGTTCTCCCTGGACATATAAATCCTAACGTGATGTTTTGTCACGTTTCTTTTCTTTTGTGAAGGTGTATCGGTCTTCATTGATCTTGATGATGTTGGACCCTTCTCCAATAGTTAATATTCTTTACTCTGCTATCACATTCTCCACCTACAATCGGAAACAGCTCCACATTGAAAATAATACTCCTATAGTTAGCACATTGAACTGCCAGGCGCAAATTTTCCGAGTGTAGTATCACTCTCGCTTGTTGCCATACCATTTAAGGATGTCATTGCACCCAGCCATCAGTACAACACTGTCTGCCTGTCTGAATAATTGTGGATAGTTGTTTATTCTCTCTATCAACTTTTCTAAGCCCGCTCCAGGATTGACAAAATTAGTGACGAGCGGTTTTGTCTCCTTGCCTTCCTCGCGCATACTCCACGTAGGCTGACCCGCAGGTAGCCGGAATGTGTGCTGAGGGCTGCCAACCAGACGTCTCAGATGGCTGTCTCTAACATTGTGATGTGCTTAAATTTAGTACTTCTCAGCTGCATTAACAATGTTCCCAAAACATTGCAGCCATATCCATCACGGCCCTTGCCCCAATAGCTTACTGGCGTATCCTTTACAATCTTTCCGAAACAGGCAAAGCTTTGGCGAAACTCCTCAAACTGCTGGGATTTACACTGAAGCAAGGCGCGCTTCACATCCACACGCACAGCCAACCAGCGGTCATCTCCTCGTCTTTTTTCACGTGTTTTCTTGAATAGAAGTAAACGCCTTTTGCATCCAGAATGTTTGTTTCTTGAAACCGAAACTCAGATACTGTATCGCACAAAACTCAAAAAAATTAAAATCGTGACAAAACCTTGTCCAAAAAAATAATCATTACTCCAGTAGTCTTCTTGTCTAGGAAATCTGACCAATCCCATGAAGATGATGATTGAAAGGAAGGCAAGGACCGATGTGGAGTCAGTTGACCAGTAACTGATGAAGGTTCTATTTGGTTTATTTTGCCACGGATGAAAATAAACGATAGAATAAGCCTGTAAATCAGGGTATCTTCCAGCACGGCCAGATCCCTGGTAGAAACTCTCGAAGTTTCTTCTTGCTCCCCAATTTATGACAAATGTTATGTCAGGACAGTCAATTCCCACCGTG
>JAGTTF010005782.1:14027-32839 GCA_019095985.1 Streblospio benedicti
CAGTGCTCTAGCCTCAGCACTGGTCGTATTGTGATTGTCATTTACGATGCAAACATTTTTACCGGGGCTACAGAAATCAAAATGGTTGACAGACGCTATAGTTGGTTACTATGTGAAAACATGTCAAAATTTAAACCGTAAAAATTGAAAAATATGGATGGGTTCATCACTAAACGGCCAAGAATAGGGCCTGATGACAATCCCATTGAAAAGCCAGAAGAACCAAAACCAAAGAAGCAGAAAAAAAACAACAGAAGAAAAGGCAAAAGTCGCCAAAGAGTATGAGAATAAGAGAGAAAGAAAGTTTCAGATAGCATGGAAGAGTGGTCAAGAATGGCTTTTTTATGCCAATGGGAAAATGTTTTGTTCGACGTGCCGAGGAGCCTATGGCACCAAACAAGTAAAAACATCTACTTTTTTCACTGGTTCTACCAATTTTAAAATAACTGTTGTCGAGGAACATGAAGCGTCAGACACTCACAAAAAGGTTGTGGTCAAGAAGAAGAATCTTGCCAACCCATAAGACACCACAGCATACAAATCTCTCATGAAAATGAAGAAAGATCAAGTGGAAACATTAAGAGTGCTGTTTCACAATGCCCATGCTATAGCAAAGAAGTGTAGACCTTTGTCAGATTTTGTGTAGGGATGTGTCAGCTGGATGCCAAAAAAATCAAGTTTAGTGAGGGGTATCGGAATGACAAGGGGGCCTTTGTGTTCGTGAAGAGCATCTACAGTGCTGAAAGGAGAAGCTTAGAAGAAACGATGATTCAAGCTAAGTTTCTAAGTGTCATAACAGATGGCTCCCAGGATATATCAACTCAAGAGCAAGAGTGTGTCTACATCAGATCGGCTCAGCAGGGTGTTGTAAGTGTGCAGTTCATAGGTTTGCAGAGAGTAGCTCGTGCTAATGCTGAGGGTATATACAAAGCTGTGCAGAAAGCTCTAACCATTCAGTCCGCAGAAGAAAAATCATGCCCCACTGCTAGAAAAGATTGTTGGCCTAGGAGCTGATGGTGCTTATGTGATTACAGGGGAAACTGGAGGACTTATTGCAAAGCTGAAATCATGTAAATTCTGAAATTGTTCTCATCAAATGCATGGCACACAGTTTGGAACTTGTGTTCAAAAAGGCTGCAAAGGATTGTACAATCTATGACAAAGTACAAACCATGATGTCAGAGCTGTTCAAGTTCTACCATAAAAGCGCCTTGCAGAAGTCCAACCTTGAAACAAGTTATAAAGCTGTCAACCTGCCTTTCCTGGTGCCACTGATGGTGTGCGGTACTAGATGGGTTTAGATTACAAACGTGCACTTGATGTATTGTGGAGAGGATACCCAACATTTCTTCTACATCTCAAACAGGTAACTAGTGCGATTTTAGAATATCATATCAAATGCACTAAATATTGCACTAAAATATAGAATAGAATATCACAGCCAGCTGATATATATAAAAGATATCAACTTCTAGAGTCTTCGCTCACATTGAAATATGTTTTAGAAAATTTGACTTTAAAAAGAAGTAAAAGAAAAATGTCAAACTTTTACTGCTATGATCAAAGCAAAAGCTATTTCCGAACACACTGCCAACAAATGTGCAGAAACAGGACTGTGTGCAAATCATTTACAGCTTGCTTTCAATTGAGGGGGTGTTGACGGACTTCATAGCATTTTATCTGAAAAAGTTGAAGGAAAGTGCAGAGTGACAAGCAGAGCTGCTGTGATTGATAAGATTTGTGACTTTTTAAAAAGTGATTTGTTTGAATATGGTGATTAGTAAGTGTGTGGTATACCATTTCCTTGTATTGTAAGAGTATATATGTGTAATATATAAAATTTTATAATTATAAATGAATAGTATATTGTTTGAGAAGCAAAACAGATAAAAAATAAGTCTTTGTTGAATAGTTCTACAATTTTATTTATTGAAAAACAGCCTATTGTGAGCAACTGTAGATTTCAAATGAAATTGGACCAAAGTTCTCTAACAGTAAAAAACATTTCTTTATAATATTTCCTTCAAGTGAATGGTAGAAATATATTTTCGTTTGATTTTATGACAAATTAGGTTGTTTGCCACAAAACTAGTATGAAATTTTGTCATAAAAGTATTGCATTTTTTTTTTTTTCAAGAATTTTGCTGCAATACCCTATCTCCACTATTATGTTAAATTTTGGTTTGGTGTGCCCGTGATTAACATCACATATCTCCTAAACGGATATGGGTATCCAACTCAAAAAAATTGGATTTTTATCAGCAGATATGTATTTATCATATAATTTTTTTTTATTCCTGACAAAAAACTGTATCGAACCTCCTTAAAATCACAAGAACAGGGAAATGCTGCAGACTTAAGATTGAACTGCCATTCCGTTGGCCTGGCCTTTCACGGCGTAACCAAGGGCGACGGGAACTGTTTTTTTAATGCAGTGAGCGATCAGCTGTTGCTGAGAGCTGTTACTAAGTCGCCAAGCCAGCTAAGAAAAGCTGGCGGTTGAACAAAAACAGTCCATATTTGTTTCGATTACTTAACCATTATTTGGTAGATTTCTTATAGTTACCCCTCAACAAAAGTAGTGTATAAAAATCCCCACAAGACTCGTTGACATCATTTAATCCCAGAGATACGTTTTTAGAATCCCATTTTAAGAGTGCTGAACGCAGTAAAGCTAAAATGGAGAGAACATTTACTTTGTCAGATTCGGTAAGAACTGAGCCCATCAGATATGTATTAGAAGGCAGTTGATGTGAGTTTTTCATTTTGTTTTTCAATTTGTAATGTACTTACATTAAAATAAATCTGATATAGTCGGGGGTGACAGACGTTTCACCGTCACTGTTAAAAGATGCGTCTCTTTAATGAGAAGTCATTGTAGATGGCCTGATTGTAGATGTTCTGACTGCTTTTTGTTTCCATATTTTTTAATATGCTTTTAATTACATATATTTGTTCTATAGTAACACCTAGGTCATCAAATGATAATTTAGTTTAAACATTCGCATATATAACCACTATATATAACCACTTAAATAATTTTTTTAAACTGCTTTTCTCAATAGTAATAAAATAGTGAGTCTGTAGTAAAAAAGTATGCTTTAAAAATATTGGCAGTTGTTTTTTTAATGAAAATCTCACACAACATAGAGAACCAACAACTTAGATGGAATTAAAAAGATCATGGGGTCACTGCTCTTCTTAGCAAGTTATATAGCATGGATTATTTGATTCTACTTACAATTTTCACCACCACCTCCATGCACACACATATACATGTACATGTATAAACATGAATTTTAACTGATTTCATGTATGAATATCATTTCAAAGATATAGCATACCATTTTACCTTGGCATTTCACGTCAAACATCATTTTTTAATGAAATGCATTATTTTAAATTAATTGCTACCTGATTTAACCAGATATATAATATTTAATTAAACAATTTAACAGAGTAGTAATGAAAAACGTTGTGTTATGTTGTATTATATAGATATTATCTATAGGCGTAGGAAGCACCGGGGCCAGCCGGGGCCGGCCCCCAATATTTTACCAATAATTTGAAAAATTATAGGCCCCGTGTGGCAAATCTCAATCAATGCACTAGCACCCAGCACAACCAGGCCCCCTTCTGAAAGACTTTGAAATTTTACAAAAGATGTCTTACTCTACATATTAGGACTAGGAGATGGTGATATTCCTTATCTGTTTTTTAATATAATAACCTATTTTAGTTATTTACCCTTACAGATAAAATTGACTTATATGCTTGAGAACCTACTCTTAAAAATTTATAGTCTCAATATATAACCACACATCCATGCAACAAAATCAATATGATGATTAGTCTAGTGTATTATCTTGTACTCCAGTATTCTAGCAGATACTATAGCATGATCTTGTACTCAAGTATTTTAGCTGATACCTATAGCATTCTAATTAAACCATTCTAATATTAAACCAAGCAAAATTGAATCATGTCTGCTCATCAGAGAAGTGTAAGTTTTATTTATTAATCTGTTCAATAGTAGCTTCTGCTGAGGGAGCTGTTATGACTGTGCTGATGCTTGATACCACTGATACCTCTGACTGAATATTTATGTTTAATTTTTACGTTTACGTTACGTGGTGGATTAATCTATGTCAAAGGACAGGGTGATTAAGATTCGTTTATAAGAATGTATACTTCTTCTCCGTTTATAATGTAGTTTATAATGTAGAATGTACTTCTTCTCCGTTTATAATGTAAAAATGTATCACTGACATATATTGGGCGGACATAGCAGCTCTCCATGGACAACTTGACTGTCACTGAAAACAGCCGCAAGCCACCGTGTGGCATACAGAGTTATTGCCAATAGTGGCTTTTGGCCGTGATATGGACAAAGTTATTGTTGCGGTCAACCGCAAGCAAAGAATACTTTATAGTAACAAAGTTTTTTATTGAATGGCTTAAGAAGAGAAAGATTTTGTGTGAATGACCCACTCTCCACTTAAACCGTCAAACTAAAAAGGAACTGTTCAAGAGAATTTTAAAAAGGTTGTTTTAATGGCTTCCACAGTGCTTTTTCCCCAAGATGGAACATACTAATATTGTTAGAATGTACATTAATTAGAATAGAGATTTAGAAATAGAAGCAGTAAAGAAAACAAGATTGTGTTGATTGCATGTTTTTAACAAGACACATTGTTTTGACCTGACTATTGATGTTGTGATAGCCCAGTATATTTAATAAAGCTGTCCATTGACAGGGACACAGACTGCATGGTTAGAGAACAGTAGCAGTAGAGCTCAGATGTAGTACTTCCGAATCATATTTGGTTGATTCGGACAGACAAAGGATTAGAGATAATGTGAGGGTTGTGAATAACATTGCATCAAAAAACAACACAAACTGCAGAGACAAGGCATGGGGGAAAGTGGACGTCTAAAGTAGTATTACCAGGTCTCAAAGATCGCGCTTTTCATGTCACTAGAAATCTTTTTTTTATCGAGAACATAACTATCTTGGATATACGAAACATACATTTTGGATGCAAACTCGCACATGCACCAGCACATGCCAGCTGTGAAATTTAATAGCTGTCGTTCATCCTATTCCTAGATGGTTATGGATTCGCGTAAATGTACATGTGCGGCAATGCAACATATGTCAAATTTAACAGTGTCTTGACTCCTAGGGGCATGAAGATAAAGATAATTTTATTGGTCAATATACATTGAAACTTGTATGAGCTATTGTTTTTCTCTACCTGCTCATTAACTTGTTAGGACATTTTGGAAATTGGTTAAAACTAGAAGGTGCCTTTATAACTCATGTCAATGGTATTAATAATCAGAAGATGATCTCATGAATTCAAATAATCTAAATTTTATTGAAATCAAGTAGACCCGGGCACCAGGACTAGCAGCTTTCAAATAAATTTGTCTGCATATTTGTGAAGCTCTAATCAAATGTCAATATACCATCAATTTAATTGTTTCACTTTCTTTTTCTTAGAGTTATGCAAAATGGAGGCAACAGAATCAAACTCAAGTTGGAGCGAGGCGAAAGATGAAATGCAATCGATCATGACAACTGATCCTGCAATCTGAAATGTAAGTTTTTGTTTGTGTAAATTGAAGCAAAAGCTTTTTTTCAAATTTGAGGACAACAATAAAATAGGATAGAGGAATAATATGTTTTGATACTATTACTGAAAACATTATCTGTGAAAATATTCTTTACAAGTATTGATTGGATCCAATCCAACAGATTGATATAGAGTACTGTTTCTCTTTTGCAGATTTCAAGCACAGATGACAGGTACCCAAACAGACAGTGCCACGATCAGGAAAAAAGCATGAATTCAAGCACAGATGAAAAGGATAAAAACGGTCAGAGTAACAATCAGGAGACCACAAGCATGACTTCAAGCACAGATGACATGGGCTGGACATGAAGCCTCATGCAAAAGGGGCATATGTTAAACTCATGAAGAAAAAACATAAAGGATTCTCTGCTCGTAATTCAGGTTTTGTGGTGGATGCGACAAATCCTTTTATTGGAGCTTCACCCGACTTATTTGTTAACTGTGACTAGCTGCTTATGAGGTGATAGTGAGGGTCTGTGCGAGATTAAATGCCCAGAGCCAATTAAGGACGAAGTACCCTCAGACCGAAACTACAAAAAACACTTGAAGCTGATTGGTGATAAAGTGTGTCTGTCAAAGTCCTCTCCTTTTTATTTCCAAGTGATCGGGCACATGGCCATAACCAAACGAAAATATTGTGATATTTTCATATATACACATCATGGGTATCACCTGGAGAGAATTTACTGAGATGAAGAATTTTGGCTCAAGTGTTTTGAAAAACTATCCTACTTTTGGCATAAATTTATTGCACCTGAACTTATCTATGCTGCTCAATGTCACTGAGAATGTATCTGCGGCACGCCGGGCTGGTGAGTATGGCCATTCTCGCTGCCGCTGAGGCCGCGAACGTGGAGGTTGGGAATCGCGCTTGGGCGCGCAGGGCCAATAAGACGTGTGCGCGCCTTAACCTCCTCTGCCCTCAATCTGATGGCGCCAGGTACGCTTATGTACATATAAGCGGCCGCACCAGCCTTGGGCAGGGCGTTTAGCCGTGTCGGACCGTAACGCCGGAGAGCGGGAAGATTTTCTGCTATCTTCAGTTGAAATGGCCCGGCCACAGCGAATATCGCACGGACGTGGGACGTATTGGCGCATTTTAGATGTCTATTTGGAGGCCTTTAAAACTGGCAACTTTAGGTCCAAGTTCAGGATCAATGGGAAACGTCGCAAGGAAGATACAGATCAAGACACAAATGACATTCCACCTGCGAAAATACCCAAAACCCTGAAAGAAAATGCGTGTAAGTTCACCAAATATCTAATGACTTCTTTTTGAGCTAATAATAATGGCTCTGGCGGAACGCATGCGGTCTATAGACGCTAATGCTGGTCGCCTGAGAATAATACCATCCACGAGGCGGCGATTGCCAATAAAGCGGACTTTCTTACGGATAAGACAATCCTCTCAAAACGGACCAATTCCAAGGTCTACGAATGAAGAGTATACCAAAGTAATTTCGTTTTGGGCAAGAGATGGCCCTGAAGAAATCTTTCAAAAGGTCAAGCACACTTTTAGTTTGCCAGAAGAATGGATAGTGTCCTATTGGAAACCTTTGAACAATCGGCTCCAAATATTTGACGAACCTGTCAGTGGGACCAAAATCACAAGTGTTTTGGCACCGCAGACCAGACAAAAAGTTTTTTTTTTCAGGTCCGATCGCTCAGGAAGCATCAGTAGTTATTGACAGTGGCGAGAATGAAGTACAGGACAATGGAAATGGCGAAGATGCAGGAATATCTATAATTGATGAAAATAGTGGATCTGAACAAGTGGGTCCATCTTCAGACCCGGAACCCTCTGGCACAATAACAAATTGTCTCCCTGATAAAGGTTCTGCTATCAAGGAAGAGACACGAATATTCAACTTGATGGAGAATATGAAATAGGCTGGACATTTAGTACCTCCTCTGTTCCCAGGTTCTCTTGCAGAGGCGCAGATCCAAGCCATTTACCATTGTAGACCATTGGCGGTTCTTGTGTGGGCACCAGGCAGTGAGATGAAATGTGCATTGGAGGATCTGTCCTCTATTCATGGAAAAGTTATTTTGGGGGGAAGAAAATGTGGAGTTTAAAAGTTATTTTTGGGGAAGAAAAAGAGCCCCCAGTTTAAACTGGCAGGCTCCAGAAGTTGGCAATAAAAAAATGATGAAAGTAGCAGAAGCTGTCAGAGCAGAGCGCCAACAAATTTCGATAGACCGTCAAAAAAAAACATCACCAAGATATAGAATACGCTCACATGGTAGCCTCAGATATGGCTCAAGGTCGGCCTGCCTACAATGCAAGATCATGATCCAGCAGCCTCCATTGTTACAGCAAACTGTATAGGTCTTATTGCTGAAAACGCTTCCCAGATGGACAATAGTTTGAAGATTACACAATGCCAGAAGTGGAGTTTTCTGGTGGAGATGATGCAGAAGTTGTCCAGATGCTATCACCAACACAAGCAGCCATTTTATCTGCTCTCAGAAGAGCAATTCTATTTTGGCCTGCCTACAAAAACATGGTCAGTAGCATCCTCTGTTATAAAATGTAGACGTGACCAAAAGAGTGAAGAAGAAACTATCTTAGGAGATTGAAGAAAAAAAAAAGAAGCAAATGAAATTGACTCACCAGAGGATCAAGGGGAAAAAAAGACACAACAATGCCCTGAAGAAGGATAGATTAAACAAAAATGCCTTAGAAAATCATGTGTGCAGCCTAATAGCTATTTGAAACAGTCAATTTTAAGACCATTGGACTTGCCTTTAATGACGCTCGAGGAATATGTGAATGTGCAAGGTTCTTGGCAAGTAGCTAATTTTTGGCCATAATATTCTAAGCTCTTTCATCGAAATTTCTAACATTTTTTACATATGTGATTTGCCACGGTTCATTTTGGATGTTTCTAGATGTGCATTAGGTTAAATTTACAATGAATTATGATATTCTAGCTTTGTGCCTTTGCAATTTTAGTTAAAATTACACCCTTATGCTAGGGCCAAATTTAGAAAATAATAAAGTGTGACTTTACTTCGGGGAATAGGCCGCCTCAACAGCTGCTGTACCAGGGCTAAGAGTGAACAGACGCTAACAGCTGATACGCTATGATCCCTCCCCTGGCGGCAGAGTTAAAACTTAAGTGCCAACTGCCCAAACAAGACTACTTTCCCTACAGTGAATTCATTTTTCTTGAATGTTCAACTCTTGATCTTTGATAATAATGTCTTTGATTCCATCAATGAACATTTGAAAATGGACCTGTGCATATCTGGATAAATAAAAAGAAATTACTTCTCATTTGGCCGTCATCCCAAGATCTCTGAGTCATTTCAAAGACATCTCAAAACATGAACAGTGAATAGCCCTGACTCCAGCAGCCAGGACTCCTATGTTCCCGGGATCAAATCAGTGGAGGTCAAAATATCAACAATAGACACAACAACAAACCACCGTCCTGTTTGTTTTGTAAGAACATGGATCAAAAACTTTATAACATGATCCTACCATCTAACAATTCAGTCACCCTGCATTGAAAGAGGCACATTGAGGTGCTGTTAATATGGGACTTGATTTCTTCATATGATATCACTAACCATGGCTGGCTAGAGATTGGTGATAGAGTGCACATTATATGGGATGAGAACACTGGGGAAGAAGAAAAAAGGTTAAAAAAGAAGCGCCAACTACCCATAGCAAGATGCTCTTATAAGACAGGCTGTACTCTAGAAGGTCCTGGTTGTCTGCATTGTTGCAAAGCTTGCAGACCTTGTAAGTGCAGCTGCAAAGGTCTATGTAGCAAGTCCAACCCGCCTGGCAGATAAAATCCGCGAACAGAGGGAGATAATAAAGAAAAATGAGGATACCATAAAAAAAGACGGGGCAACCATGGAGGAGAACAATGCGGTAATAGAGGAGCAAATTGAGTGGATAAATGAGGAACGAGAAAAAATCTAGTAACTCCACCGGCAGCTCTGACGGTGCTAGGTCATTATTATGATAGGTCAAGGTGCTATATTTTATCCCGTCAAATAATAACATAATAGGTATCATTTTAAACACAAGCATGTTTCTTACAAACTTAATAGATGTGTTTACAATGAATAAACTATTTATAGCAAACAGAATCAAGGTTTTTACAAACATGAATCGATCTATTCACTAATTGTACATATAATACAACAGAATACAGTACATACAATACAGTGTACTTAGGCGTACAAAACAGGTGGTGCTGGAGACTTTAGTACGAGACCACTATCCAAGGCCATTCAGACATCTCTTTGGTAAGTGGTAGGCAAAGAACATAATAGACATCATTTTAAATACAAGCATGTTTCTTACAAACTTAATAGATGATTACAGTATTTATAGCAAACAGAATCAGGTTTTTTACAAGCATAAATCGATCCACACACTCCGCCTTGGACATCGCAAAACACCGTAGGGGAGTGTCGCGAGGTTTGAAGGTGTGGGGCGATGTCTAGCGATGTCCGACGGTTAGTGATTTTTCCACATTTTCGGCCACGCCGCGCCCAGGTGAATTGGGGAGGTAGGAGGGAAAAATTATTTTTGATACTGATTATATTCATTGTTTTTTCCCTGAGGGGAAAATTATTTTTGATACAGGTTATTTTGGTTGTTCTTTTTCCCTTAGAGGAAAATATTATTTGGTACAAGTCACTTTGATATGAGATTATTACAAGTCATTTTGATATTAGATTATTTTAGGTTTAGTCTTTCCAGTAAAAACCTGAGCAATTAGAAGATGGGGAAGCAGAAGACCTTCCATTCAAGGATCTCAAATCTTTTTTCAATCCTGAAAGTGACAGCTTTATTAGCATTCCACCCGCACCCCTCGCAGACTCAGATATGTCAGACGAAGATAGTTTTGATTAAAAAATAACTGAAGAAATTTATTAAGATTGTTTTGATAAGAAATGAGAACTGCAAATTGTTGGACTTTGAAATAGAATATTAATCACATCACCTACAGCTTAGCGATAGGAAATGTGTTGTCAATTAATGCAATAAAAGCACAGAGATCTTTGTTGATATTGCATAAAATTGTGTGTGCATGTGTATGCAGTTAAGTAAAAGATTCATAATTCATAATCAAGTTTTTCATAGAAATTCATTTTGTTTCTACAGAGTTATCTTTTGATTATAATACGAAATAGAGGGTTATCAAAAAGCTTATTACTTTTTCAGACAAGATTGGACTACTGAATTGCTTCCATCCTTTTTCACCAATGGATCCCGGGGCTACTGGCCTGACCCTGAATGGGGTGAAAGCAGAGAACCCAGTCCTGTGCAAACCCATGCATGCCCCTGGGGTGAGGGGTAGCCCGCCTCGTCCCCTTGGGTATGGCATGTTTCGGGTACGCCTGTGGCAGGTCAAGGAGGCTTTGTCCCCACGCGGTCATCGGCTATGGCACCAGTAAACGAGACGAGGGCTTTCTCGCCAACCCCATCTAATAGTGAACAAGAACACAGGCCGTGGGAGACAACAGACCCAGCTCACTCTACCCGAAGTAGGTGCTGTCGGTGGTGGGGACCACGCGGATGCAAAAGCTTCATGGATTTTTGAAAGTGGAGACTTGTGAAGCCAGCAAACCATCAAAAGTGGAAAGACATCTTAATTCCTACTCACATTCACAGAGACCCCTGTTAATTGTTGGAAAGCAAGCAATACCAATGCCTTCCTTATTTAAGTTCACGTTCATGAAGATGGACTCTCTGAATCAATGCTCTCCAGATTTTTAGATATTTTTACTTCATACTTTTTTATAACTTTACAGGTTGGGAGCAACATGCAACCACGTAGCAGCTATGCTCTTCAAATTGAACTACACATGGGAACAAGGGTTCACAAACAAGGCTCAGACCAGGAAGCTGCATGGAAAGCACCTCCATCAAGCAAGAAGAAAACGATTGAAACAAAAACAATCAATGACATGTAATGGCGGAAACCACATTTAAAAAGCTAAGTCTAAGGTTAAAGTAATAAATACTGTGGCCAGAAAGCAATTTTTCCCCATCTGTAAATAGAGACACTAAACCTTCAATGAAGGTCTAATGAATGCTTTGTATGTTTCAAGTAGCAATGCATATGTATTTCAATATGCTTCACCTACATTTAAAACCAACCTATGCACTAGATGATGATATAAATGTTGAAGAAGAAATTTTAATTGAAACAACTTCACAGTTGCCACCTACCATGAAATCATATTATTCCATAGATATTAATGATAGTAAGCCTAGGGTTTTCAATGTACCAACATTTAGTTCAGATTCTGTCAAGGTTATCAGTGATGAAACCTAGGTCCAAGCATTGAAGAGAGGGCTCGTTCTCCCTCTACTCTAGACTAGAAAAGTTCGAGGACAACAATGTTTACACCATGTACCCGGAATGCACACGCGATTGAGCAAATTCCAGACTTTCAACAGTATATGTGGAGGACTGACAATTTCCATTGATATTTAGCTATGTACTATTTTTTTAAGTTGTGAATGCTGTTAATATTGTTCAACTTATAAACTGATAGTAAAATATGTTCATCATATAAAAATGAAAGTAAATTTGAGTATTTTGTAACATAAAATTTGCCTCAAACAGTGCTCAGTAAAATGTTCAGTAAGTTTTCACAAATTCTTTTGTCAATTCCTGGTTGTTATTTTATACTTTGACATCGGCGTTGACATTGTGTACATACATTATAAAAACATTTATTGTTTTAGCTTTTCTAGAGGTATTTTGATTCTTACAAATATTTGTGTAAATGTAGCAATATATGATTGCGAAATCTGTCTGTCAGAAGTCTCGTATGAAATATGTCTTTATGTTTGACATATGTTAATAGAACACTAAATTTTTTATGTTAGATGTAGTTGTGTAAAAACATTTTTCTGGATTACAAAAGTCATCTAAAAAAATATATAATTCAATTTTACTACATCCTAGTTTTTATATATGGCGTGGAAAACACGATTGATAATGAGAGATTATGCAAATTCATGATTGGTAAGAGTTAATGATAAGTAATGATGTACATATGACAGTCACAACCTATTTTTCTAATCCGCAATTGTATTTACATGAAATTGTTATTTCTATGAGTATGGTTGATAAATAAATGAGAAATTATGTGCAACAGTGACATCTGGATGGCTCTTGTAATTGAGATCCCTGGAATGTATATAAAATAGTTTGAAAAAAGTTTGGAGGTTGAATTATTGCTTGCAATGTCATAGGATTTCTAAGGTAAGAAGCAATATTGTAATAAAAAAAAAACAAAAAAAAAAAAAACTTCATATCGAACCGCGTAGTGAGCCATTGCTAAAAGCAGGAAGCCTTTTAAAGATTTTCGATGGCTGTGTTGGGCCCTTGACAAGGCCAAAAGTCTCGACATTGAAAAGATATAGAGAACTGATAAAAAGGGCAAGGAATTTATTAAGGCTATAGCACCAACAACATCCAACAAGATCATGGCTGATGTTCATGAAGCAAACTATCGCATACGGTCCGATAAAGTCGGTGTGAGAGTACAATCCTAATGAACCTGGGATATCTTTGAATATCATTTGCTGAGCTTGACGTTTACACCCAGCAAAACCAGGGGCACATCACATTAGTTCTTTATACATTATAATTGCCACAGAACTGGGGTGGACGTTGATAATACATAAAAAATTGAGATGCTACAAGGGGTACCGATTATTCATAGATTCAAAACGACTATATACAAATTTGTTCATCTGAATCTAAGAGGTTCTGATGGTTCGACCCCTCTCCACATTACTTGTGAAGGGGATATTCAAATTGTAGATTTCGAGTTTCCATACATAGACGTTGCTAAGATTCTAATTGAACGAACTACTCAGTAGTTGATAGAACTTGTTTAAAGAGGGCCATTTATGACCCCTCGATGAAACAGCCACAACATTTATATGAGAATTGCTTGGGCTAAAATTAGCCAAAACCGGAACATTGTTAATTTAGATGGTAAATTTCAAATATATTTAGTCACTCATAATGTAATTTTCAAAAATACATATTCACAATCATATAGTGCATTAAGCACTAGCCATGATGAGATAAAAAAAAAACTATGAATAATAATTGTAGTACAAAAAGAGTACTAAAACAATTAAAACACAATACACTATTTTATAATACTGATCAATAAATATACATTTCACATTTATAAAACTTTTGCTGTGCATCTTCTCTTCAGGAATTCCAGGCTGAGTGAAATATCAACAGCCAATGAGAGTGTTAGGGAGAAAAAAAATGTGAAATGAGATGGATTCTCTAAAAAAGCTCGGTTTTCACCTTCATGTCAAGACGGTCAAAGCCAATAATTCTCCAACATTTGAAGACCAACATACCAAATAAATAAATGATTTCACCGGAAGATTCTCTGGGGCAAATAACCAATTTTCAGAATAAAAGTAACATTCGGGGCGGATTGGATTGAAAGGACCAGATGAGAATTCAAACAACAAATCCTTTAATAAACAAACAGAACCATTTCAGAGTAAAACATACAATAACCTTGAGGCAGAGGACGAGGGGGTTGAAAAATCCAACTCAAAAAATGTGCTGTAAAGTGTACATTGAATGGGGATTGAATCGGAGCAAAACACCTCATCACAACACCAGAGAGAGACAAAACTCCAGACCGTTTTAATACAACTATGGATTTGATCGGTACCGTATACGACCATCAAAAAAATTCAGGGTGATAGGCTTTTTATATGAATGCGCAATTTGAAATAGAATTTCAAGTCTAGATTTTGACCCGTTCCAGCTTTGGTGGTGGGCTCCTGGCGGTCGTATACGGTAGTTTGGACGGCCTACCTGGGTCCCCGACCAGCAGCAGATGAGATTCTCCCCGCGCCACGCCACCGGCCATCACCATGGCAACCGCCAGCTTCACCACATACACACCGGACACCTGCAGTAAAAAAATTTACTTGTGAGGTTTTTGAGCGCATATTATCTATTCTACATTGTGTCAAATTAGAGTGATGACATTGTAGAGGCTAATCTAGCGTCAATTGACACAAATATCTTTGGGTAAGATTTATTTGCAATAGGTGTTTTCAGTTGAATATCATAACATGGAATGACTGCAAGAGCAAGTACTACATACAGACAGCATAATGCATAATGGTAATCTCGTCTGACACATTCAGACATGCAGACCACAGTTCACTACAGATTATTAATATACAAACCAATATGTAAACATCAATACATAAACATCACTGTAGAGGATGACATCCTTTGGACAATTAATTTTGTTCACTTCAAAGTTATCTTTATCGTGTACACAGTTTGCTTTCAAATTCATTGATATATGACTACTACTTCACAAAAATATCTGAAAGATTTAAAAAAATAATAAAAATAAACACAATAATAATTTCACAAAACTCCCCAAATTGGTAAAAAAAATGTTTTTACATTATTTAAAAGGTATACTTTTTTGCAGTTTGAAACAAATATGTTTTGATTAAAATCGGGTTTAATGGGTAAAAACAAACTAGGGGGGAATTCTTAAAAACCTGGAAAAAAATAATGGAAAATGCTAATTGTTCAGTTTATTTTAAAATTTATAAAATATCACAGTTATCAAAATTCACCAAGAATATTTTCAAATGTAAACAAACCATAGGTTATTTTTTTTTTAACTAACCTATAGTTTTACAATCCATAATTCATAAATGCTGGCAGCAAATTTCATCATTTAAAGGATTTTTAGAGTTATTAACAATGCTTTTTAAAAAACACATTGATACTTTTATACATTAAAAAGAATATATTAGTGATACAAATTTTAAAAAAACATTGATACTTACTTTAACACATTAAGATACAAAGCAACTTGTAAAACTTCAGTTTTTCCATACAATGATTTTTAAATATTGTCCCTTTACAAAAAAAATAATTTTAACTGGGAACTTGACACTACTTAAGTAAACAAAAAGGCATTAACCAGTTGCTTGACATTGTGCTAACCATTGTTCTAACCAATTTCAACTAAGAAACAATTAGCAAAACCAGGTTAGTGTCACTTGTTAAATATTTGCATAGGAATATTTTTCTACTGTCGAACTTTTAACCTGCACAACTCGTGTCACTACAGTTGCAAGAGGTAAATAAATTCTCCTTTTTGAGAAATAGTGGTATATTTTCATTTTGAACATAGATCATTTTTACATCAGGCCTGCTTTATATCTATTAATTTTACATCAAAGAGTATTAAAACACTGCTTATGTCTTCTAAATTGCTATTTCTAAGTTAAAATCTTAAATATTAAAGATATAATGCTAAAAAAATGACTTTACCCACATTTTTATATACCTACTTTAAAAAACCCGCCCCATTTTGCCCAACCCATTAAAATATTAAAAATAAATTTTGGAACGGGCGGGTAAGTTGCGAACCCTGATTTGCTATGTTACCGTATACAAGTCTCAACACCTCTCAGTCATTAATAAAATGTATTCCATTTCAAGTGCATTCCTTCTTTAAATATAAACCAGTGTGGGAAATGGCTGGCTGCCCAGTGGCCCAAAGGTTAGCAAGTTTACTATTGGGCCTGCCGGTTGTCTGACAACTTTATGACCCCGTATTTTAACATAATTTTGTTATAGCATCAGATATAATCTCAAAGTCTGCCAAATAACAATCCTTTTAACCCTCAACAAACCAACGTAAATTCACTATACTCCGCCTCAGTGCCAAAACACATTTTGAGGTTTGTCGTGTTTTTTTCACAGTGGGGGCTTCAGTTGTCATAGTTCAAATATGATCCTTTCAGCAAAACGTTTTTCATCAGAACATTTGAACATTTACAGTACACATTAAGCCGGTCTAGTTTCTTATTTTTACCATTATATAAAAAAGGTAATCATACAGCATAAAGTTAAATTTTGACCATTTTCTGTGTCGTCCATTCATTTGACAGATTGCGTGGTTGATTTTAAATAAAATTAGTAGCAGTAGCAATTTGGTTTGCAATAGTTTTTTTATCCAGGATAGACACAAAAAACAAACCATAAACCATCCCTATTTCATAATAATATATTGAGCCTTACAAAATTACGGACCAAAAACGTCTTCAACTTTTTATTTCTTCAAAACGTAAGTTTTGACACTCAATAACAGGCACCACTCGACAACCCGACAAAAACATCATCCGTTTTGATGGCATACTAGATTTCCAGTATCCACACTATTTGGGTAGTTTGCCAAACATGGTTTATTTGTGATTCGTATTAAGATAACAATACAAATGTTAATGGTTGCCGAATAATATCATAATTCTTCTTCAAAATGTTCAACTTATTAACTCTTACCAAACCAATTTTAAAAATCAGCCTGCAAACTATGCGTCGCTGATATAGAATTTGGACAAGCAAATCTTGATAAAGGCTAATTGATGTTTTTAGCAATTGTTGAAAGTGTTTTTGTGGCGCTTGACACCTAAAAATACCGCTATTCATTTTGATTAAGGCTAAAAATTATACCTGCTGAACTTGATGAGTTTAGTTTCAATTTGTTTATAGGTCATTATAATAAATAGCTGGTTTCAAAGCAAAAAACCATATACAACAAGCCATGGAAACGAACACAAATAAAAAAATTTCGCGGCTCAAAATTGATTTTTCTTGATGCGTGTTTGAGTTGGGTAAATACAAGTTCACACCTAATATAATTAAAAATTAACACTATGCTGTATTTGCATTCCTTCTTTAAATATAAACCAAGGTAAAAGTTGTTGTTGTTGACATACCGGAATTTGTACTAGAAGTTTAATGTTGGGCCTGCCCGGTTGTCTGACAAACTCAAATGTTTTTATTTTAAAACTGAGGTGCATATTGCACCCGGCATCAAAAGGACGTATATTCAAAGTCTGCCAAATGGCTCCTTTTAAGGGGTTAAAAATATATAAAAAAATTTTCAGGGTGGAATGCCCCCAGACCCTCCTAGATATTGAGTGGCACTCATTGCCGGAGCTGGTAAGACTTCACTATGGCCTGTAAGTTTTTCAACTTGCCAACCCCAGTGTCTAGTACTTATTTTGGAGAAGTTTCTCACACTGTATATACCCACACCATCCCAACAAACTAAATCCTAATTTTATTTTCAGTACCACGGTCATAAGTCTAAAATCTGTTACAAATCATAAAAAATGTATATAAATACATATAATAGCAGCAAGTAATAACATACCTGGGGACAGAGACTGGCGAGGATGTGATTTCTCGCCACCAGAGGGCAGTAGCGATGCTCTTCCCAGAATCGGTCAAACTCTTCTCGCTTTTCATAAAAAAAAAAATAATAATAATTAAATTGTACCAAAGACAGAACATATTTCGTGTTTTTACAACACATCCTCAGCTAATAATGAAACATTAATGTTCACTATAGTACAAGTACAGAGAAAGTATGTGAAAAGTACATGGTAATGTTATTGTAGGTTAATCCTTTAATACAAAAGTCTATAAGGGCCACATTAAGTGGTCAATTAAATGACAACCACTTAATCATAGTGTTTGCATTATGACTCCACACTCTTGAGAAAGGTAAACAGATGTGTTGCTGAAATATTGAGCTATATATTTGTAAATTGTGATAGCTGTTGCTATGAAGAAAGTACTGTTTTATATCCATTACTGTTGATTTCTTTACTAAAGAATTAGATTTGTTTTTGTACTTTCAATCAAAGTAATTTGAAAATAGTTACCTCTGTCTGCAACTGGGGTAAAATTGATAACATTGTTGCAGTCTTCTATATTGGGACATTTCGTTGGCCGGCACACAGAATAATACTGCTCAAAATCAGCCTATAAAGTGAATCAATTCAAAGACATAAATATACGAACACTGTTATGTAAATGTGAATGAAAAATGGATTTTTTTCAAATCTATTCAAGCACAACCATTTCAACTAATTTCTAAATAATTTTTAAATACAGAATGTCATATATACATCACAGTCCTAATTATGCCCATATGAATTTATCATATATACAGTAATATTCAAACCAATAAATATTCCATCATTTTCAATCTGCCAAAACTATTCCAACTAATTTCTAACTAGTTTTCAAACACTAAGCTGAAGTAAGTAATCTCTTAGAAGTGCACTATACCATAAATTTACAATACATG
>JAGTTF010005782.1:39679-55755 GCA_019095985.1 Streblospio benedicti
GCTACTGCGTCCACATGAATGATCGGTTTGCAGCTACGTGTTAAACATGTGGTTTTGGATTTTGAACGTGCTGAGTGGGGGGCTTTCTCGGAGGCCTTCACTCAGCTTGACCTGGAAGTTCCAAGGTTAAAATCAATTCGGTGGGCCTTGCCTGCTTCATACAAGCAGAGGGATGACAGAGGACGGTTCCTGCGTCGGCTTATGAGCCTTCCCCTTGTGCCACCTGAGGCTGTGGAAAGAATTGCACATTGGTTTAACGAGAATGCCCCAGATGCAATATTCAAGAAGGTAACGCAGTACGTGGTGGACACATACGCCAGCGAAGGGGCATTGTTTAAGCCAGAGGAGTGGAGTGCGTACCGTGTTTTGCACAGGACCAACAATGCAACTGAAGGTAACCACCACAAGCTAAACATTCAGTCGCCGAACAATCTGAGGTTCTACAGACTGGTCTCTCTATTGCATGACAGCGCAGAGGTTTTCTGGGCAGAAGTAACTCATGTTCAAGATGGGCATCTTGGGCAGAAAATTAGAGGACGAACAAAGAAAAGAGATGCGGAACTCATCGGAGCCTGGGATGCGCATGCACGAGGTGAAATCAATGATTTTGAACTGCTCCAACGTTGCAATGGGGCCTACAGACCACATTAGGAAGCCATTACAAGACAGGTTAGTATTACCGTAAGGTAGTTGTGAAGTGTCGTGGTTTCCATATTTTATGCTTTCATCACTTACTTTGTGTTGGTGTACATAAGGCCAAACAAAATTGATTTCTTGTTTCCTGTAACATAAAATTTTGATCCAGGTAGGAAGGTGGTGTAGAAGTTTTTATTTTATCAATTATTTTTGCCCATTTTTTAATAGGTAGGAAGTTGTAAGTTTTTACCAACAATTATACAGGTAGTTTTTTTTTTACCCAACTTTTTAAACAAATATTTTTTCATATAAAAGATTGAACAATTCAGACCTGAAATACTTCCATGATTTAAGAAGTTAGGCTTTCTTGATGCTTTTTCTTCTTTATATGCATCAGTTTCATTTCAACACTACATATTAAATGGATGGTCGTATGCATTGCCTATCCGTATTACTTTTGTGTTTCAATAGGGTATCTGTAAAGATTAAAGAATACAATAATATCTTTCACATGCTGTGGCTGGTATTAGGCAATGCCTATTCATATTACTCCAGACCTAGAACGTAAAAAAACCTAGATATGCAGCCGAACGTCTGTGACGTTAATGGACCATATATGATAGTACCACAAAAATTAAGGTATTAAATTGGTTACATCTTAAGTTATATGCAAAGTTTTCATTCTGTACTGTTAATTTGCAACGGATTTGTCACATGTATGAGTAATGTAATATTTATTTCTATCTACTATCTTACAGAGCCATCTTAAATCTGGGTACTATCGCCCATAACATGACACAGTAGCTGTAGTTTGACAGTGCAAATGAAAGTATGGTTGATAAATAAATGAGAAATTATGTGCCACAGTGACATCTGGATGGCTCTTGTAATTGAGATCCCCGGAATGTATATAAAATAGTTTGAAAAAAGTTTGGAGGTTGAATTATTGCTTGCAATGTCATAGGATTTCTAAGGTAAGAGGCAATATTGTAATAAAAATTGAAAAACAAAAAAAAACAAAGAAAAAAAACTACCATCAGATCGACCCGCCTAGTGAGCCATTGCTAAAAGCAGGAAGCCTTTTAAAGATTTTCGATGGCTGTGTTGGGCCCTTGATGAGGCCAAAAGTCTCGACATTGGAAAGATATATAGAAGTGACATAAAGGGCAAGGAACTTATAGAGGCTATAGCACCAACAACATCCAACAAGATCAAGGCTGATGTTCATGAAGCAAACTATCACATACAGTCGGATAAAGTCGGTGTGAGAGTACAATCCTAATGAACCTGGGATTCTTTGAATATCATTTGCTGAGCTTGACGTTTACACCCAGCAAAACCAGGGGCACATCACATTAGTTCTTTATACATTATAATTGCCACAGAACTGGGGTGGACGTTGATAATACATAAAAAATTGAGATGCTACCAGGGGTACCGATTATTCATAGATTCAAAATGATTATATACAAATTTGTTCATCTGAATCTAAGAGGTTCTGATGGTTCGACCCCTCTCCACATTACTTGTGAAGGGGATATTCAAATTGCAGATTTCGAGTTTCCATACATAGACGTTGCTAAGATTCTAATTGAACTCAGCTACTCCCGAACTACTCAGAACTACCCCCCATTCCCAACACTAGTTGTCAGTAGTTGATAGAACTTGTTTAAAGAGGGCCATTTATGACCCCTCAATGAAACAGCCACAACATTTATATGAGAGTTGCTTGAGCTAAAATTAGCCAAAACCTAAACATTGTTAATTTAGATGGTAAATTTCAAATATATATATAGTCAATCATGTCGTAATTTTCAACAATACATAAACACAAGCATATAGTGTATTAAGCACTAGCCATGATGAGATAAAAAAAACTATGAATAATAATTGTAGTACAAAAAGAGTACTTAAACAATTAAAACACGATACACTATTTTATAAGACTGATCAATATATATACATTTCACATTTATAAAACTTTTGCTGCGCATCTTCTGTTCAGAAATTCCAGGCTGAGTGAAATATCAACAGCCAATGAGAGTGTTAGAGACAAAAAAACAAATACATGATTTCACCCAGAAGATTTTCTGGGGCAAATTACCTATTTTCAGAATAAAAGTAACATTCGGGGCGGATTGGTTCGAAAGGACCAGACGAGAATTCAAACAACAAATCCTGATAATGAACAAACAGAACCATTTCAGAGTAAAACATACAATAACCTTGAGGCAGAGGACGAGGGGGTTGAAAATTCCAACTAAAAAAATGCTGCAAAGTGTACATTGAATGAGGATTGAATCGGAGCAAAACACCTCATCACAACACCAGAGAGACAAAACTCCAGACCACTTTATTACAACTATGGATTTGATCGGTACCGTTTACAACCATCAAAGCAATTTAGGGTGATAGGCTTTTATAAATATGAATGCGCACTTGCATTGGAAGTCTAGATTTTGACCCGTTCCAGCTTTGGTGGTGGGCTCCTGGCGGTCGTATACGGTAGTTTGGACGGCCTACCTGGGTCCCCGACCAGCAGCAGATGAGATTCTCCCCGCGCCACGCCACCGGCCATCACCATGGCAACCGCCAGCTTCACCACATACACACCGTACACCTGCAGCAAAACATCAAAAAAATTACTTGTGAGGTTTTTGAGCGCATATTATCTATTCTACATTGTAGAGGCTAATCTAGCGTCAATTAACACAAATATCTTTGGGTAAGATTTATTTGCAATAGGTGTTTTCAGTTGAATATCATAACATGGAATGACTGCAAGAGCAAGTACTACATACAGACAGCATAATGCATAATGGTAATCTCGTCTGACACATTCAGACATGCAGACCACAGTTCACTACAGATTATTAATATACAAACCAATAAGTAAACATCAATACAATAAACATCACTGTAGAGGATGACATCCATTTATTTGCTACTACTTCACAAACAATTAATTTTGTTCACTTCTGTGGTAAAAGAAAGTTTTTATCTTAAAAGCTTGATAAGTTTCTTGATAGCCTTCAAACAGTTCTGAATTTGACATTTCACAAACATTAAGGTTTTCCGATGTCTAAGCAAACTGACACAAAAAATTAGTAAGATTTTTACCCGTGATAACTATTTTTTTTCGTCAAATTTGTTAAAAAAATTGAAGCAGTTTTCTCCCGACCCCGGGTTTTTACCCCGTGACGTAAAAGATCTCTGTATTACAAAATCAATATTGCTGCCGGGTACAAAGTGGTGAGCAATGGGTTAGTTTGGGCAAAAAACCAAACGGGGCTTCTATAAATAGCTTGGCTGCTGTGGAAAATGCTAAATCAGTTTATTGCATAAAAGCAGTATATCACACAACATGATTAAGTAAAACGGCGCCGTAATCACTTTGCTTTTGAAATGACAGATATAATAAAATGGAAGATTCAAGTAAACTAAATTGAAAAAAAGGCGAATTTGGCGACCACAGTTTAATTTTCTAGGAGCATTCATTTTTATCAAAAATGATTCAAATTGTGTAATTTTTGAATTTAGAAAATAGGTTTCTGGTTTGTTTCGATGCTATGCTTAACTAAAGGTTATAGTCTGGTTAAAGAGTGCCTGTGCATCATCTGCAACTTACCAATCATGCAGACCAAAGCAATTTGTAAGTCTTCGGGCTGACCAAGCACTCCCAGAAACATAACTCTTAACTAAACAAACATATAAAGTAACATTAAAAGTAACAGATACATGCAATTAAACATAAAAACAGCAACAGTTTTTCTATAGTCGTCTGAAGGCTCTCTAAAACTTTGACTTAAATTCAATCAGCAAATCTTCTGAGTGTCACTTGAAAAAAATAAATATTTTTTTAACCGCAAATTGATGCACAAAACTGAAGAAAACTTTTCACAAGTTTTAAAATAAATCCTATGATAATTGGCCAAATTTTTTTGCCATAAAAATTTTTTGCTTTTCCTTACATTATGTAGGTGAAAAATGGACCCTAATCAGGAAATCATATGTTTGAGGCTTAAAATCTTGCAGTTCTGAATTTGCTAAAAAGGGTTTTTGCCCACTTTTTTTTTAAAAACCCAGCCCCCCCCCAAAGTGGGTAAAAGCGGGTTTTAATGGGTTTTGGGAAAAGTGGGGAAAAAGGGGAATTCTTAAGAAACCTGGGCAAAAAGGTAATGAAAATGCTAAATCAGTTTACATAAAAAATGCATAGTCACAGTCCATTCAAAGATTAATTAAAAATTAGTTGTAATCACTATTTTTTAATAGAATAGATATATTAAGTAATATTGTGAATTTATCAATGTAAACAAACAGTAAAAACATAGGTTATTTTTTTTAAACGTCCCATTTTTACAATCCTTTGAGGTCATAATTCATAAATGCTGGCAGCAATATTTCATCATTTAAAGGATTTTAGAGTTATTAACAATGCTTTTTAAAAAAAAACATTGATACTTTATATATTTTAAAGAATATATTAGTGATTTAACACATTAAAAAAAAAACATTGATACTTACTTTAACACATTAAGATACAAAGCATACTTGTAACACTTCAGTTTTCCATACAATGATTTTAAATATTGTCCCTTTACAAAAAGTAATTAACTTAACTGGGAACTTGACACTACTTGCAAGTAAACAAAAGGCATTAACCAGTTGCTTGACATTGTCCTAACCATTGTTCTAACCAATTTCAACTAAGAAACAATTAGCAAACCAGGTTAGTGTCACTTGTTAAATATTTGCATAGGAATATTTTTTCTATTGTCGCACTTTTTAACCTGCACAAGAAGTGTCACTACAGTTGCAAAGAGGTAAATAAATTCTCATTTTTGAGAAATAGTGGTATATTTTCATTTCCTACATAGATCATTTTTACATCAGGCCTGCTTTATATCTATTAATTTTACATCAAAGAGTATTAAAACACTGCTTATGTCTTGTAAATTGCTATTTCTAAGTTAAAATCTTAAATATTAAAGATATAATGCTAAAAAATGACTTTTACCCACTTTTTTTACCTGCTTTAAAAAAAAACTGGCCCCATTTTGCCCAACCCATTAAAACCCGGGCGGGGTTTTTTGGGGGCGGGCGGGTAGTTGCGAACCCTGATTTGCTATGTTACCGTATACAAGTCTCAACACCTCTCAGTCATTAATAAAATCTAATCCATTTCAAGTGCATTCCTTTAAATATAAACCAGTGTGGGAAATGGCTGCCTGCCCAGTGGCCCAAGGTTAGCAAGTTTACTATTGGGCCTGCCCGGTTGTCTGACAACTTTATGACCCCGTATTTTAACATAATTTTGTCATAGCATCAGATATAATCTCAAAGTCTGCCAAATGGCTCCTTTTAAAAAAATATATGAAAAAATTTTCAGGGTGGAATGCCCCCAGACCCTCCTAGATATTGAGTGGCACTCATTGCCAGAGCTGGTAAGACTTCACTGCGGCCTGTAAGTTTTCCAACTTGCCAACCCCAGTGTCTAGTACTTATTTTGGAGAAGTTTCTCACACTGTATATACCCACACCATCCCAACAAACTAAATCCTAATTTTTATATTCAGTACCACGCTCATAAGTCTAGAATCTGTTACAAATCATAAAAATGTATATAAATACATGTAATAGCAGCAAGTAATAACATACCTGGGGACAGAGACTGGCGAGGATGTGATTTCACGCCACCAGAGAGCAGTAGCGATGCTCTTCCCAGATTCGGTCAAACTCTTCTCGCTTTTCATTAAAAAAAATAATAATAATTAAATTGTACCAAAGACAGAACATATTTCGTGTTTTTACAACACATCCTCAGCTAATAATGAAACATTAATGTTCACTATAGTACAAGTACAGAGAAAGTATGTGAAAAGTACATGGTAATGTTATTGTAGGTTAATCCTTTAATACAAAAGTCTATAAGGGCCACATTAAGTGGTCAATTAAATGACAACCACTTAATCATAGTGTTTGCATTATGACTCCACACTCTTGAGAAAGGTAAACAGATGTGTTGCTGAAATATTGAGCTATATATTTGTAAATTGTGATAGCTGTTGCTATGAAGAAAGAACTGTTTTATATCCATTACTGTTGATTTCTTTACTAAAGAATTAGATTTGTTTTTGTACTTTCAATCAAAGTAATTTGAAAATAGTTACCTCTGTCTGCAACTGGGGTAAAATTGATAACATTGTTGCAGTCTTCTATATTGGGACATTTCGTTGGCCGGCACACAGAATAATACTGCTCAAAATCAGCCTATAAAGTGAATCAATTCAAAGACTGTTATGTAAATGTGAATGAAAAATGGATTTTTTTCAAATCTATTCAAGCACAACCATTTCAACTAATTTCTAAATAATTTTTAAATACAGAATGTCATATATACATCACAGTCCTAATTATGCCCATATGAATTTATCATATATACATTATCATATTCAAACCAATAAATATTCCATCATTTTCAATCTGCCAAAACTATTCCAACTAATTTCAAATTGGATTTGTGTGTTAAACTTTATTAAACAATTTGTTTTTGATGAAAAAACTTCTTTTAAACCAAACGTGTTTTTCAATGCAATCCAACTTGGATTTTTCAGAAAACAATTTTACCCCAGGCCATCTTTTTGGCTGAATCTCTCTAGGGACATTTGTCACTTTGTCCATGCAAGTCTCATTGTCTACAGTTATTTTACACCTGATAAACACTGATCATCACAGACCGTACACATGTTGGTTTAAATACTGGGTGATCTCTCCCCAGAGACAATCGGAGACAACAATAGAGGCTCTATTGAGAATAGTCAAGAAAAGATATCATTAGAATCATTTTGAATAATTGAGGTTGTGAAATGTGTTTTTGTTAGAGAGTGTGTGTAATTATAGAGGTGGTTTTAATAGTAGGTTCCACTATTTTAGTCGTGGTTGATTTTTGCTACTGTGAAGCCTTAACTTGGTAAAAACATATAAGGTCAAGCTAGAGGCCAGAGATGGTCTCTCTATCGCTTTCTTAAGGGTTGTGACTACGAGAAATGGTCTTATTACAGAGGTGGTCTCGATATAGAGGTCTTAGTTATAAAGGTTCCACTGCATACGTAACACAATCAAATCACACCTCCACAAACAATTGGTAATACAGTAGAACCTCCAATTAAGACCACCTCTATAAAGCCACCACCTCTTTAAAGGGACCATGGAGAACGCTGATCACAGTGTAATAAACCACCAAGCTGTCCATCAATTAGGGATCGGCTTATCTCGGGTTTATCAAGGAGGTCAAAGTCATAGCAAACTTTATGAAGATTTCTTGACGAAAACCATCTCTTTCAATGCTTATCCAAACGTGGTTTTTTAATGAAACATTGGTAAACCACGTTTGATTTGACAAAAACAACGTGTGGTTTTTCAACAAACCACATCTCTTAATGATATTTGCTTCACGCTTCTGCTTCTTCCCATCTCCCTAGGGACCCCCCTGTCACGCGCCTTGCAAAAGGAGGCAAATTGAGTACTGTATATTGTACATTAGATTCTGCTTTTATTTTATTTTGAGAATGGAAGTGTCAATAGCATCATAGTGGAATCTCTCTATTAGAACCAACCCTGGGACCAGCCACAATTGGTCCTAATAGAGAGTTGGTTTCAATTTAGAGGTTCACCATATATGACAGATCAATTTTTCTCATGCACGTATTCTAACAAGTAATGCAGTGTATGAAATGTATGGGTTGATTTTTGTGTAATTGATATGTTATTTTACGAGCATATGTGTAAGATTGCAAAGTACATTTATATTTATATATCAAGTGGCAGCTATTTACGTTTCGGGTTAGACATTTTGATTATTACTTTATATAAACTCGAAGAGATTTACCTACTACACATGAGCTACAGACAAAGAATGGGGAAAATTTTTAATTGTCGCCTTAAAAAGCATTTTCTCTTTCTTCATCATTCATTCTTCAGAATTTAGAAAAGCATCACAATAAAGTTCCTTAATAATCATCACTGTCTTTGATAGTAAATTGATACACTAAAGACTAGATGATACTTCAAACACAAAAATACACAGAACTTAAAAATGAATTAGTCAATGATTGAATATTTAATCCCTTTGAGAAAAAATCGACTTACGATCAGCTACCAAACCGTTATCACTGACTAAAGCAAACACAGTCTTAGGTATAGTTCTTACTACAATGGGAGTCAGTAGGAACTATTAAGATAAGGGGGTTGTCTCATTGTGTAAAATAATCAGAGAAACCTGTGTGTGTGGTTCTAATTGAGAGATGATTGTGACACTCGGGACTGCAAAAAATGGTTTTAATGGAGAGGTTGGTCTTGAGAGGTTTGCATTACTTATGATATATAGGGGAAATTGGGACCACAAAAAGTGGCCCTAATATAGAGGTGGTCTTAATTGGAGGTTTGACTGTATATGACACTATGACAATAATAAAATATTATAGACAGAACTATGGTGCTAGGGACTATATAATTATTAGTCCTATGTGCTAATAACAATTAATAGCCCTGGAAACTTATCTAACAGAAGAGACATAATATAATACATTCCGAAATTTCAAAAACAACTTGAAAACTAAACATGTAAAGACTGGAGAGATCACCTCTATAATACAACAATTCTCATGGTCCCAAACAATCATCAGATCCTCTGTGTTTATTGGCAAACTTAATTTCATCCCTATAACAAGCACCATCTGTTGTATCAACATCAGATCATAGAGACCATAATCACCATGACATGTCCACACGTGCCTAGTGAGAACCTCAAAGATAAGTTAAATGGTGCGTGCGTGTGTTAATTACTGTGATCATGGTCCGGGATCGTGGTAATTTGGGTTGTTTACAATTGCGGTGACAAGCTCCTGGGACAGGTGGTGATGAGATGTTCTTAATCCAGGAGGTTACACTGTATATGTATATTATGTATGTATATTTGCATTGTTACGTCAAACAGAAAAACACGTCCGTCAATAAATCGATTTTAGCAGATTCTTGATAGTAATGACATAGGTCCTCACGTGTGATTAACTTGTATAGTTTACATCTATCTTTAGAACCTGAACACATGCATGATCGCTCTATATCATGGTCTACCAGTCATTGGCCGTGTTTTCTCTTCATCAGTCTATTTAACAGTGTTTTAAAAATTTTGTTGGGCATATTAATGAAGTGTTTCACAATCTTTGTAAATATTACGACTGATAGCTTGAATGTCGGATTGTCCTAATGTGAAAATCCTTTTAGCTTATGCACTTGATGGGAAGATTGCCATAAAAGTCTTACTAACAAGTATTTGAAACTCTTTCTACCTCTATTTCAAATCGCAATCGTTGTTGTTTTGAACTATAAGCAATTATCATACAATGTGGATTTAACCTCTAAGCCCACAGTGTTGCCGTCATGCAGTTGCAAACAGTCCTTCATGTTCAGAAAACCTTAATAAACAACCCTTGAAAATGATATGTAGCATGTCTAAAAGCAGTGATTATCACCCATGATTATCACCGGTAAATTATAAAGCTCTGATGTGGTCACTGGCAATCTTAGAATCTTTTATCTTGCATGCCGCATCCTGTGTTTGTTTACATAGCCCCAGCATGCCACGGGAATATACAGTAGAACCACTCTATTAATACCCTCCATGGAACTGACCACAAGTGGTCTCAGTAGAGAGGTGGTCTCTTTATAGAGCTGGACTGAGTTGGAGGTTTCAGTGTATTACATAATTTGACCTTGGTAGACTGGGCTAGCGCTAGACCCATCTGAAATTTAGCCAATTGGCTAAACAACGAAAATTTTTTTTAGCCAATTGATTTTTTTTAGCAAATTGGCTAAAGAACTAAATTATTCTTTAGCCAATTGAGTTTCGTTTTAGCCAAGCAAAAACCTATGTAAAGTAATTAACATGGTAATGATAACACAAACATCATTACATTTAGTTACTTTGACAATATTCCTACTTTAAATATATCTTAATGATATCTGATCAAATTGTGTTTAATTTTCCGACGATCCGGCGAAACCGATAGACTGTAACAAACCAACCAACCGCCATACGGAGACCACCTCTAATAATTGCAACTATTTGTGATCCGACCATGGGTGGTCTTAATAGAGAGATTCTACTGTATACCTGTCTAATGCGTGTCCACATCAGACAAGGATTACAGTACTAAATTGTGCACCTGTGTTATACCCTTGAGAGCAAGGTTATCCCACTGCATTGATAACATTGCATTTTGGAAAGTGTTCTCAATAGAAAGGTAGTCTCTTTATGATAGGTATAGGTCATGTGACAGCTACTGTGAGTAATTTGCAAGTGTGCGCTGCAGCAGCAAATGCTGTATACAGCTAGGAAGTTGCAAAAAGGTCAAAAAATTTAGTGCCAAAGATGTCAATGACCTGGTGTAAATGAGGCGACTGAGCAGTACTCCTGGACAATAAACATCGACATTTGCATATGAAACATCTAATCACAACAACATTTTCATTTGTTTGTTTGAATTTCGATTCTATAGACAAAAACAATAAGTTTAAAATGGCCAGCTTATATTATCTTCTTTAAATTAATACAAGATAATCACTTACAGTTAATAATACATAAGCCTCGTAGGTGTTCATCAAAATCACTTGGACCTTTTAGATGTTCTCTAATGAAAGATTCTTTTTACAGAGGTAGAGTAGATGGAAATATCATCTTACTTCTGAGTTTCTACTTCATAAATACATGTGTATATACTTTGGAATTTTCATGTGCTACGAAATCATGTGCAAATCTGTTTATGAAACAGCTTCATAAGAAATACACTGATCATTAAGAAAAGAGAGTTTTAATCAGAGAATATGACGTTCACAATCTAACAAATAAAAACAAAATAGAGCTTGCAATTTCAGTACTTCCTCTCCCTGAATTGCAAGGATGCATGACGAGGGTCTCTTTGGGAGAAGGGAAGAATGCATGATAGCAAAAACCCTGGAGCTAACCCCATTAGCGATGTGTGGATTGTTAAAAAAACCAAACGTGTTTTTTTCTCTCCCATCCACATGTGGTTTAGCAGTGTTTTAACAAAAATACAAATTTGGATTAGCATTGAAAGAGTACTATTCTGAGCATGAGCTCACACTTGTCATCGCAAATCAATGCTGGCCAGAAGAAAATGGTGTTAGTAAACTTAACCAGATGAATCAGTCGCCACCCAGAAAACCAGCCGCACATCTAGTCGCTTCAAGGGTGCAGATGCATACACTCAAGGAATCTACCTGGTTAAATCAAAGTAGAGGAAGAGAGCTAGACTAATCAATTCAGCTGTTAATCGCCCAGCAAGGGCTCATTAGTGACGAAACAGAGGCCCCTCTGTACTAAACGCCACTGCCGCCAAGAAACACAGCCAAGCAGATAAGGCTGACCGACCATGTAATCAGATGCCCTGCAGTCACTGCTGAAAAAAATCTGACGATCGTAATTACTGATTGTTCACATCATTTTCTGAAGTTTGGGATCACAGTAAATGGTCTTATTATAGAGGTGGCCTAGTAGATAAGGCGTTTCCAAAGAACAACCCGTGTGCAATATTATTTCATATCTACATACACAGTGTATCCTGTCTATGTGAAAATGCTCCGTTTAAGAAATCTTTCTCGTTTGGCCATTTTTTAAAATTTTATATATAGATATTACTGTAATGTAAAGTGTTGTCTTTTTTTATTTCACATAAAAGACCACCTCTCAACAGAGGTGTTCTTAATTGAGAGGTTCTACTGTAGAGTGTTCAATTAAGAATCCTCCTATTGATAGTGCCTCTGTAATGAGAACATTTAGGCAGTCTCAAGTCTCTATAACAAAACCAAAGTCTCTATAACAAAACCAAAGTCTCTATGACAAAACCAAAGTCTCCATAACAAAACCAAATTGAAGCTCCATAATAAGACCACCTCTCAATTCAGAGAGGTCACTGGGGAGGAGGTGTCCCTGCATGAAATGTTCTGATGTGATAGTTTGTCATGGTTCTGCTGTGATAGGTCCTGGTTCTGTTGCGATTTTCTGCATGGCCTAGTCATCCGAGTTTTATTTCAAGGGCTTTTACATGGATATTGACCCATAAACATGGTAAGATTTTTGTTTTAACTTGTTCAAAAAATACATTGATAATGAGTCTCTGTACGTTTCAAAATCATAAATCTCTTTAAGGCGTAGTATAGTGTGTTTCATTGTAAAATTCATTGATTTTGACAATCAAATGTAGAAAAGAAAGTTTATTTTGTATTTTTCTTCCTTAAAATTAGTTTACTATATAACAATGATGTACTGTCAATGATTTGTGTGAGTCATCTTAATCAGGACCTGCTGGTTTTGAAAGATATTCGTGATTTTTATTTATTCTACTATGTCCTGGTTCTAATGTGATAGTGTCCTGGTTCTGATTGATAGTGTCCCGGCTCTGATGTGACTTTTAAGGGTATAATTCCGGTTCTGGTGTGATATTTAAAGAGCAAATGTCCACATCATGCTGAGACCCTATTCTATTTATCTGCATTCTCCGTTACATTTCATTACTAATGAACATTTATTTTATATTTTACAGGAGCAATTAGGCAGATGTTATTATTGCCATCGGCGGATTGGGTCAGCACCTTCAACTATCTGGCATTGTATAAATGAACATAATGATAAGGAAATCTGTATTTTACTACCCAGGGCACTTGCATGCGGAACTAAGCGATACAGGGCAGTTCATTTCAATGTGGTTCCAGCTACTTTACCATGTGACATTAAAAACATTGTGTTCGATGAGGTCACAATGACCATCAAAGTGGCAAACGATAAAACGGTTCATATGGCCGGTAAAATCAGCCTTGTTCGACATGACTTTGTTGCAATGATTGCACGCATAGCCTACCCTTTTGCGGTGGACCTTGACATGTATTTTCAAACTTTGCTCCGATCTGAATGAGCGGCAGCATTGATCACAGATAACCGAACACGGCAAACAACAGTGGTTATGTTTATGGACCAATTCATGTCTTTTAAATTCATACCGAGTATAATATTCTCTGGAGCACAAATTACACCGGAAGTTTTTCAAACTCCTGTGATAAGGTCTATGTCTTGACATATTGGATGAGAATCGAGTTTGGTACCTGCATCCAAAATGCAAGCACTCAGTACTTGCAGTGGCTTTTTGGCACTTCCCCTGTGACTTCATTGACAGAAGTTGCCACTTCCACATTTGCATTGATATTCAGTGGATCATCATCAATGTTGAGGAAGCTTCCCTCAGCACCTTCGTAGACTCCTTCCATTTGGTTGAACTAAATGAGATTTATTCTACTGCGAATGTTTTCTTAAAGCTTATAGAAGATAGACACAAACTACTGCATATTGTTCAACTAATGTACCGGGTATAAGTACCATTTTAAAGATTCAATCCTATTGAAAATGATTCTTTGTGTATACATAGTTTATCAGTATTTATGTATTAATATGATTGATGTGATGCAAATCACTAAACTCCTAATATTTCATATAAAATTTTTGAAGAAAATATTCAATTAATCAAAAATATCTCATTATATCATTTTTTAAGGTTTTTAAAGGTTTACTCATAGGGGTGGACTATTTGTGGAGGTTTGGAATGGTCTTTTTATCAACCTTGGGATTGGGTATATTATTGAGGCAGTCATTTTTTTTGAAAGTATGAATGTACACAGATCGAGAAGCAAGTGGCTGCAATCCCTTACTTTTTAAACCAATGTGATCCCTTTGGCCTCTTCAGGCCTCTCCAGCGTTCCTACTTTTTCCTACTTTTCCTACTTTTTCCTACTTTTTTGAAATGGTTCCTACTTTTTCCTACTTTTTAAAAAAAACTCCTATTATTCCTACTTTTTTGTAAATTTGAAAAAAAATATGATCACACATTGCAACATTTTAAACTGTGTTTTGTAAAGTATTTTTACAGAAGATGTTTAGTGGGTATGTTCTTTTCCTAGCAGTGTGGTCTGGTTTCATTGATCTGACCCAGCCATCAACCTATGTTTAAGGAAATCTTTCATCAACATGACTTACATTAGTTTTCTTTTAATAACTATTGACATCATATAGAAACAATGTGCCATTTGATAGTGTTGCATGTAAATGTTTGCTGCTCTTTTTATGTCCGTAGACTCGACCCCAATGATGCTTTGCTTAGGGGACTAGATTTTCACCAAATTTCCAAACTACTTATATTCTTTTATTTAATTGTGTTTTCTTTATTTTCAAATAACAAAACATTAATGCTAGAAGCTTAAATCTTACAACATTTTTAGTACTTTTGATTTATGTTTTAAACAGTTTTAGGTACTTCATCATCATCATCATCATCATCATCATCATCATCATCATCATCATCATCATCATCATCATCATCATCATCATCATCATCATCATCATCATCATCATCATCATCATCATCATCATCATCATCATCATCATCATCATCATCATCATCATCATCATCATCATCATCATCATCATCATCATCATCATCATCATCATCATCATCATCATCACATCATCATCATCATCATCATCATCATCATCATCATCATCATCATCATCATCATCATCATCATCATCATCATCATCATCATCATCATCATCATCATCATCATCATCATCATCATCATCATCATCATCATCATCATCATCATCATCATCATCATCATCATCATCATCATCATCATCATCATCATCATCATCATCATCATCATCATCATCATCATCATCATCATCATCATCATCATCATCATCATCATCATCATCATCATCATCATCATCATCATCATCATCATCATCATCATCATCATCATCATCATCATCATCATCATCATCATCATCATCATCATCATCATCATCATCATCATCATCATCATCATCATCATCATCATCATCATCATCATCATCATCATCATCATCATCATCATCATCATCATCATCATCATCATCATCATCATCATCATCATCATCATCATCATCATCATCATCATCATCATCATCATCATCATCATCATCATCATCATCATCATCATCATCATCATCATCATCATCATCATCATCTTTGATATTTTGATTAACGCCCAGGTGCTGGGGCGTTTATATCAGTGGACGCACTTCCAGGTAGCTAGCTTGCTACACACATGGCTGCTTTCCAAATGTCTTTGTCATGAGGTCCAGTTTTGAGAGTTTCCAGTCGTTCTGATCCCTCTCTGTCTCCGGTGCTCCACGACTTCCTGATACGTCCCATGCTCTTGATTCCACTGCTTTAAACGCCCCTTTTCCATACCAAATTCTCTTCCCCTTTGAATAAGGTCCAGGGCCTCATTGCCGGCGGCAAAGTTAACCCGATCCCCCTTTTTTCCCC
>JAGTTF010005782.1:70929-88992 GCA_019095985.1 Streblospio benedicti
GGCTTTGACCGTCTTGACATGAAGTGAAAACCTAGCTTTTTTGAGTCCATCTCATTTCACATGTTTTTTTTGTCTAATACTCATTGGCTGTTGATATTTCACTCAGCCTGGAATTCCGGAAGAGAAGATGCGCGGCAAAAGTTTTGTAAATGTGTAACATATATTTATTGATCAGTATGAATGCACTATATGATTGTGACTCTATATATATTTGAAATTTACCATCTAAATTAAGAATATTAAGGTTTTGGCTATTTTTTTTTAAACCGTCAGTGGTGCTTTCTTGGATTGCTTGCTCAAATGCACTAAATGTAAAGAAAGTGCTTCAGAGACACAATGCATCCTGCATTGATCACAGCATGCCAACAAACGAGGTCAGTGGTTGAGTATGTCAATCAAGGCTGGCACGTCTGGGGAAGCTAAATATAGCGTCAGGTGTCAGACAGTGTGGTTGCGCAACGCAGCATATAGGCGAAGTTGAAGTGTGTGTCCTTCGTCATGGGAGATTGGTGTAACGCTTTAGGGCACACCCGACTCAAATCATAGCCGGGAGGTCGTGAGTTCGAATCCACGATCTTCCAAATCACCTTTACAAGCAACACTGACTTTTGTTTCACTAAATACATTTTGTTTTAAACACTTGTAGTTATTTTGACTTTCTAAATATACAGCTGTATCGAACCCTCTCACATAATTCTGTCCGCTCCCATTCAGGTTTTCCACTATGAACCCAAGGTCATCAATACATTCAAGAATAGAACGTATGCATGAATTTGAATGAATCAATTTAGTCTCAAATTGCTTATTGAACCAGCTAAGGTTTTCAGTCTCCTTTTGTGAAGAATCAGAGTCAATGCTCTTTTCTTTTTGATCACCATCTCTCTTAGTTGTTTTACATCATTACTGAGTATTGTGATAAAATTTAAACTGATGTCACGTATTTCTTTAGTTTGTCTTTCAGGGAGGTCTGTGATATTTGCATTGTCTACTGATAGAACAGTTATATGGGAAGAAAGTTCTTCCATCAGCATCTCCTCGTAATAAAAATATAATTTCAAATATATATAATTTTTTTTTTCATTTTAAAATCTGAATATGTAAGTTTTATTATTTATGCACACAATGCCAATATAATCATTACGGGTATCAGTTTTTGTCATTACGGTTATCAATATTACTCCTTGCTGGGTCATTACGGTCATCAGGCTTTTTTGTTAAAATGAGCATTTTGACTTTTTAATCCAATAGAAACTCGACCATAACATGGTATATCTTTTATTTATAAATATATCAACAGGATTGTAGTAAATATCCATTTTAAAATGACAAAACGAACGATTGATAATGCAACATTAAACACTGCACAAAATGTCCACAACGTCATCAATCAGCGTCAGCACTGTGCAATTGATGTCTCGTTTTCTTTATAGTATAGACAAAATTGTATTTCTAATACTTGAATTTTCTTCCATTCATCTGGTGTAAAGTGATCCTTATAACAATCAATTATTAATGTTTGATTCCATGCACTAAGTGTCCGCACTGGCAACCATTCCAGAATTAAAGATCCAATGTTGCTAGCTGCAATTTTCTTATACAAATCAAATGCGAGCATTTTTTTTTCATTGCTATTTTTAAAACATAATTTTGAAATAGCGTTTGAAAACTGGTGGCATTGATTCATGGAGTCCATCTTCATGAACATGAACTTAAATAAGGAAGGCCTTGGTATTGCTCGCTTTCCATCAATTAACAGGGGTCTCTGTGAATGTGAGTAGGAATTAAGATGTCTCTCCACTTTTGATGGTTTGCTGGCTTCACAAGTCTCCACTTTCAAAAATCCATGAAGCTTTTGCATCTGCGTGGTCCCCACCACCGACAGCACCTACTTCTGGTAGAGTGAGCTGGGTCTGTTGTCTCCCTGTGTTCTTGCTCACTATTAGGTGGGGTTGGCGAGAAAGCCCTCGTCTCGTTTACTGGTGCCATAGCCGACTACAGCGTGGGGGCTAAGCCTCCTTGACCTGCCACAGGCGTACCCGAAAGGCCATACCCAAGGGGACGAGACGGGCTACCCCAGCTCACGAGGGGTGCAGGGGCATGCATGGTGGTTTGCACAGGACTGGGTTCTCTGCTTTCACGCCATTCAGGGTCAGGCCAGTAGCCCCGGGATCCATTGTGGTGAAAAGGATGGAAGCAATTCAGTAGTCCAATCTTGTCTGAAAAAGTAATAAGCTTTTTGATAACCCTCTATTTCGTATTATAATCAAAGATAACTCTGTAGAAACAAAATGAATTTCTATGAAAAACTTGATTATGAATTCCCTATCTTTTACTTAACTGCACGCACACATGCACACACAATTTTATGCAATATCAACAAAGATCTCTGTGCTTTTATTGCATTAATTGACAACACATTTCCTATCGCTAACCTGTAGGTGATGTGATTAATATTCTATTTCAAAGTCCAACAATTTGCAGTTCTCATTTCTTCTCAAAACAATCTTAATAAATTTCTTCAGTTATTTTTTAATCAAAACTATCTTCGTCTGACATATCTGAGTCTGCGAGGGGTGCGGGTGGAATGCTAATAAAGCTGTCACTTTCAGGATTGAAAAAAGATTTGAGATCCTTTAATGGAAGGTCTTCTGCTTCCCCATCTTCTAATTGCTCAGGTTTTTACTGGAAAGACTAAATCTAAAATAATCTAGTATCAAAATGACTTGTAATAATCTCATATCAAAGTAACTTGTACCAAATAATATTTTCCTCTAAGGGAAAAAGAACAACCAAAATAACCTGTATCAAAAATAATTTTTCCCTCCTACCCCCCCAATTCACCTGGGCGCGGCGTGGCCGAAAATGTGGAAAAATCACGAACCGTCGGACATCGCTAGACATTGCCCCACACCTTCAAACCTCGCGAGACTCGGCGTTTTGCGATGTTCAAGGCGGAGTGTGTGGATCGATTTATGCTTGTTAAAAACCTGATTCTGTTTGCTATAAATACTGTAATCATTATAAACACATCTATTAAGTTTGTAAGAAACATGCTTGTATTTAAAATGATGTCTATTATGTTCTTCGCCTACCACTTACCAAAGAGATCTCTCGTCTGAATGGCCTTGGATATTGGTCTCGTACTAAAGTCTCCAGCACCACCTGTTTTGTACGCCTAAGTACACTGTATTGTATGTACTGTATTCTGTTGTATTATATGTACAATTAGTGAATAGATCGATTCATGTTTGTAAAAACCTTAATTCTGTTTGCTATAAATAGTTTATTCATTGTAAACACATCTTTTAAGTTTGTAAGAAACATGCTTGTGTTTAAAATGATACCTATTATGTTATTATTTGACGGGATAAAATATAGCACCTTGACCTATCATAATAATGACCTAGCACCGTCAGAGCTTCCGGTAGAGTTACTCGATTTTTTCTCGTTCCTCATTTATCCACTCGATTTGCTCCTCTATTACTGCATTGTTCTCCTCCATGGTTGCCCCATCTTTTTTTATGGTATCCTCATTTTTCTTTATTATCTCCCTCTGTTTGCAGACTTTATCCGCCATAGACCTTTGCAACTGCACTTTACATTGCAAGGTCTGCAAGCTTTGCAACAATGCAGACAACCAGGACCTTCTAGAGTACAGCCTGTCTTACAAGAGCATCTTGCTATGGGTAGTTTGGTCTTCTTTTTTAACCTTTTTTCTTCTTCCTCAGTGTTCTCATCCCATATAATGTGCACTCTATCACCAATCTGTAGCCAGCCATGGTTAGTGATATCATATGAAGAAATCAAGTCATTATTAACAGCTTACCTCATTATGTATGTGCCTCTTAAGCAATGCAGTTTGACTGAATTGTTAGATGGTAGGATCATGTTATAAAGATTTTTTGATCCATGGTTCATAAAAAAACAAACACGACGGGTGAATTCTGCTTGCTCTTCTATTGTTGATATTTTGACCTTTGCTGATTTGATAGACGGCGAATCATAGTCTAACCACTCCAAAAGACTTTTTTTCACTGTTCATGTTTTGAGATGCTATTTGAAATGATTCCAAGAGATCTTGGGATGACTGAGCCAAATGAGAAGTAAGTTTCTTTTATTTATCCAGATATGCACAACATAAAAGGTGCAGAAAGGCTGTGTGATTGATGGAATCAAAGTTATTATTAAGAGTTGAGATTCAAGAGTTGAATCTACATCTTACAAGAGCATCTTGCTATGGGTAGTTGGCGCTTCTTTAACTTTTAACATGCCGGCCAGAGAGGGGGAGTATTCCAGGAGGAGCTCCTCCCACCTGGCACCGTGCTGCATGAGCAAGGCCATTAGGTCAAATCGCTGGATGTCTATGGTCGCTTTGAGGGGCGTGACTATTAGGTCCAGATCTTGTCTATCTGGTTGAGCGTTGTTTGTGTTTTAAGCAGCTTCACGTTATCCTGGCTGCTGGAGTCCAGGGCTCGTAAGAGCGCGGTCTCGCCGCCCTGACTCACGATGTTGACCTTTGCTCCTTGTGTTATGAGCTCCCTGGCCACGACCCACCTCCTCGCGTTGAGCGTATGGGAGAGGGCCGTGGCCAAACTGGCCTAAATCAGCGGGGTGACAGAGAGGTCCATGTCGTGCCTGTCTTGGCGGTGGTTTGTTGTTGTGTCCATTATTAGCTGCTCCACGACGTCCCGTGGGACAGGGGAGTCCTGGCTGCTGGAGTCCAGGGCTCGTAACAGCGCGGTCTCCCCGCCTTGGCTCACGAGGTTCACGTTTGCTCGATCAGCGCCTGAGTCTTTGCGTGTTCAGCGTGTGAGAGAGCGCCGTGACGCTGCCAAACTTTCTGAAATTTAAATTCACGAAGGGAAAGTAGTCCGTTTGGACGTTGAGCGTCTTCGGCGAGATCATAGCGATCAGCTGTTCGTCTGTGAAGCCCTCGGCACCGCTGTTGAGGGCGGCGGTAAAGTCACACTTTATTATGCTAAATTTACCCTAGCATAAGGGTGTAATTTTAACTAAAATTGCAAAAGCACAATAGAATATCATATACTCATTGTAAATTTACGTATATGCACATCTAGAAACATCCGAAAATGTGTGCAAATCACATATGTATCCAATGTTAGAAATTTCGATGAAAGAGCTTTGAATATTTTGGCCAATAATTAGCTACTTGCCAAGAACCTTGCACGTTCATATTCCTCGAGCGTCATTAAAGGCAAGAGAAATGGTCTTAAAAATTTATACTGCCATCAAATAATGGCATAAGGCACCCATAATTACTCGTACCATCCATAACCTGTCCCAGTCCCGAAACATCAAAGTAATAGTGTCGTAAAGTATAAAAGGGATTTTTACCAATAGCCTTTCCTCAAGGTCAGGGCTTGATGAAGAAAAAAATCAGGTGAATTGGGGTCAGTTGCCAACAAGATTACTGGATACAGAGCAACCCAGTTTTATAAAGGGTACCCCTAGGTGATTTTAATTTAAAATAGAATTAATCCCAAAGAAGATAAATATTAAATTAGAAATAACAACGAGCAATAATCCATTACAGATTTGTAAATTATATTTGTTTCAATACAATATGATTAAATGTCCATGACTGAGTTGAAAGCCTTGCTGGCTGCTTTGCACGCTAACAAACATTGGGTTGGCAGGTGGGCAGTTGGGTTGACGGTCGGGGCAGACAGTCCAACCTGGCACATTGAAATGCTGTCCTTTTTTCCAAGGTTGTGAGGGACAGGGACTCTTTTGCGTCCTTTTTATTCCTAATTCATCGATTAGTGACTGCGCGCGCAGAATGTGTGGCTAGAGCCGTTATCCAGTAGTGTATTGCCTTGCCTGACGGAGCATGCACTTTGATGGCTACTATGGGAGTGCAATTTTCTCTTTCAGTTGCCCAGGAAACATTGTGTATCCACGAAAACCCGGAACTTGTCGACACATTGCTGAGTGAGCTATTATCAGTTGAGCCATTTTGACCACCAGGCGCACTGTCCGTAGGGTGTAACAGATATCAGTGTTTCCTTCCACATCCATTTATTGCGCAGCGCCGCTTAGACCGGCAGTCCCAGGAACTTGAAACAAAGACCCCTTTCCTTCACAGTTTGAAACCTCTGGGTGTCAAGTCTTTGAATTTGTCACACTCCCATATCATGTGTTCTTCATAGCACATGCCACATTTTTTCTTATTATCACCTTTATTGGCATCATCACTGGTGGTGCTGTAGATGGCGATGTTTCTATTTGACCCGCCCTTGGCATCTGCTCGTTGAACATTCTTTGCCTTCATGCTTCCATAAATGGAAATGTTAAACTCCTCTGCTAGAGTTTCCACAAACAAGACAACTTCTTCGAAATTTGGCAATCTGCCATAGTTATGCTTTATGTGTACAACATGTTTTCTCCATCTGCTGGCTGTGTTGTGTGGAAGTTTGGCAATGATGCTTAGGAGTGTTGTCTGAGCACTTATCTCAGCCAAGCCATTCATTGCTCGTAGGGTGTGCAGACAGGTGCGCAGTGAGTCTGAATATTCCAGAATGGTTTGTCCATCTTCATCAGTGTTCGCACTAAGAAGTTGGCTCACGGAGTCCCAAGGAACTCCATGACTTGAAAATTTGGAGTCCCACTCAAAGATTTTGGAGTCCCACATAAATCAATGCCGTAACATACCATTTGTGTTAATGGAGTCGGAATGAAATAAATGAAGTGATTTTTAGACCATTTATAGGGACTGGCTTTATTTCAATCATCAAATCAAGCAAATCAATAATCAATTACATTAGAAATATAACAAGTCAAACTTTATGACAGACTACAAAAATATCTGCTACAACTGTAACAAGTTTGTTAACCCTGCAATATGTGCATTTTTATGATCTCCTGTCTTTGATAGCTCTGAAGTTGGCAGCAGGATTTTCATAAAAGTCAAATGTTGCAAAGTCTGGCCCATTGATGGACACCCTCATAAGCTCAGTGAGGCGATTTTCACGAAGTCTATTTCTACTTTTGGTTTTAATTAAATTTTGGCAGCTGAACCCTCGTTCACATGATGCACTATTCAAGGGTACAGTAAGAAAGTATTGCATAAGTATGACAAAATCAGGGAAAATATCTGCATAGTCACAAATGAGGTGTTTTCCAAAGTCAAGAAATGTAGGATGCACTGACACTAGCAAATTGCTTGTATGTTTGAAAATCTTGCTTGGCTCTGTCTGCATTGAAGTTAAACTGTGGGAAGTTAGAAAATGGTTCACACAATTTGTTGAGTTCAACATTTCCATGGTCAGCAACTTCCTCATTTGTCAGTCTTTTAATTGCACTTGGACTGAGTACTTTGTGTAGATTATGTATCCGATCCATGGAATCAGAAGGGAACCTTCTCTCCAAGTTCATTAATAGCTCATTAATGAACAAGTTTTTGTTTTGATTAAAGTTAATTGAGTCCTGCCCTGTTTTCTTTATTTCCATATCTTGAAAAAACTATTTTATTATCATGAATAGGTATTTGATTCAGTCTTTGCAATGTAGGTAAAGCATTTTCATTATTGAGTATGGTAATCAAAGTATTTTTGGTGACAGCTAACATTGCGGCGACTTTATCAAAATCTACTTTATCTTGGAATATCTTGCTGTGTTTGGTGAATACTGGTAAAACAGCCAACAAAAGGCATGTGTGTGCTACAAAGTTGAATGTGTTGGCAGCTTTGGCGAGACCTGTGGCAACAGGATTTCCATTGGCAGCTTGCTGTTCTAGGGAACCTACCAATGGAGCCCATGACTTATGATTAGTTTCCACAGCCTGGTGTAGGGACAACCATCTAACAGAATGAGGCTCCTTCAGGGTAACAGTCGTATCCAAAATCAGCTGTTGTAGCTCACGAAGCTCATTGTATCTGACAGCACTGTTGCTGTAATATTTGTAAATATGATTAAGGTTTTCCTCAAACTTTTTAACAGATGACACCTCTTTTGCTGCTTGACTAACAGCCAAAGCCAGCCAATAATGGGCATTGTAGTCTGAGTAACTGCACACCAACTCCATTGGTCCTTCCTGTCATCACTGCTGCCCCATCACTACCTAATCCAGTGCACTTCTCTAGAGGAATGTCATTCTCATTCAAACACTCAACAACAGCTTGTAAAATAGTATTGGCTTTTCCATCAATCACATTTTTATCAGCAACAAACTGGACCTTGATGTTCCCATCAATCACAATTCTTGTATAAATCATAAGCTTCTTAAATACTGCTATATCAGTGCTCTCATCTACCATCAATGCAATAAAGCTTGCTTTCTCAAGTTCTCCTTTAATTTTCTGAAAAGTAACTTCAGAAAGAGATGACACCAACTCTTTGAAATTGGAGTCTCTCTTACCATAAAACTCATTAAAAATTACATTAAAAATTACAATCACAATAAAATCAATGTACGAGTGGGTATGGTGACGGTGCAGGCAGGCCGGGTGGCGCCCGCAGACCACTCTCTGCCTTCTCCTCGGTCTGGGGTGGCAGTGGCCCAGGCAGGCTGTATGGCACAGTACTGCCAAAGATTTTTAACAATTCTCCATATGGCACAACTTCACTTTGCACTTCCCCTGAGAGGTATCTTTCTACTTCTTGCTGACAAACCTTTGGAATTGCATAAAAAACTTGCTTCTTTTCTGCAACTGTTTTTGAAATACTTACAGCTCTTTTCTCACAATGAATTTGGAAATCTGCTGGAGTCTTTCTCTAGCTCCCTTGAGAGATACAGATGTAGCTTTGGTTTCAACTTCATCCTGAACACCTGCTTCAACATGGTTAATATCTTTTAAAGAAAGGAAACATCATATTCAAAAACTAATTGACATCATATTCAAAAACTACTAAATTAAGTGACATTATCAAATAACTCGATGGAAAATTTCAATCCAAACAGGTAGCCATTAATTTCTTCAAAAGTAGCTTCATCGCATTTGTTGGGCAATTTTGCTAAAAGGCTTTTTATATCATTACAATACTTTAGTGGAATAAAGCTACTAAGTTGCACTGTTCTTCCCAAAATATTCTTGATAATATCCCAAAGGGCATCACTTCACCCAACATTTCATCTGAAAGGTGACAATTGATTTCCAAATGACACTTTTTTGGAATTGCTCTCAATTCAATTTCATTTATTCGTCAGCGATTCGCCCTACGTGGCGAGCAAAACCAGCAGGGGCAACCAATCCGTCCAAAGCCTGCGGCGATAGACATCGTCCTGAGAGTGTCAAACACGGCATAAAGATAAAGCAGACTGTAAATAACATGGGAGATTTATCTGTAACATTTGTTATGAGGAGTTTAGTGAAACTCGGTGAAAAAAGTTTCATGACATGGCAAAAACTGCTTCTCTTATAATTTCACGAAAATTGATATTGAAAAAAATAAAAAAAATAAAACCAACATATCCGATTCTAAAAAATGGTGAAGAAGGATGAGCCATGATAAAGCTAAGGAAAAAATTGCTCTATTTTTCATGAACATTTGGAATAAATTCAGATTTGTATGTAATAAAAGAAGTTGACATACGTTTCCCCATCACGTTTGATGTTATAGAAATACAGAGGGAAGTCATGTCTACAAACTGCTCCAATCACAGCCTAGAATGAAAGTTATTTACTATGTAATGATGTATTTACCAGCAACACAATCATTAACACAATATTAAGATAAAGAACTGGATACTAACCTTGTCATCTATTTTTTTATACTGTTATGTCAGGTGTACTTCCTAAATCGCTCTCGTCACAGCTACTTGTTACATTGCCAAAGAGTTCCACCGGATCGTGAGAATGCTGGTCCATGGACCCAGCTGCTTCTGCAAGCTTCTTTTTCTTATTAGCAACTTGCTCTTTTCCTTCGCTCTGGCTGTTTCATCTTTGACTTTGGACGGTAATCTTGGCTTCCCTGGGACCCATGGGACTGCGGCTTCGGCTGTGCTCGGTGCTTATGGCAATAACGTTGCTGGTTTCTCTCCCACGAGTGGTCGAGCCCGAGGTGTTGCGGATAGCCACAGGGGGTCTCACAATTCGTCTGGGCGCGTGGGGCACTTCTGGCATGGTAGGCTTCCTTGTGGGCGCCTTATCAGTAATTTCAATCTTTACATCCTCGAGTCGGAACCTCGTTGTGTTATAACACCACTAGGCACACCTGCCAACTTGCAAACGTATCGTATGGCGAGCCATCCCGATAAATGTAGTGTTGAACAAGTTGTTGGGAATAGAAAGTCATTACTTTCTATGACGCCTGCTTCTGACCGAATGTCCATGCTGATTAATAGCTTGATGGCAGTGAGCACATCTTTAGGAAACATCGTTGACACAAGCTTGTTTCCTTTTCCAGGGGCATATTGTCACAATCGAGTGAGAGCCTTCTCCGGATATCCTTTTCGCGGGTCCCCGTCTTATTGGCCGTCAATCGCCTCGTCTCTCTGGGGTATTTTTATTTTTAAGTAGAATATGTGTATTGTTGACCTAATGGATCTTTGTGTTTTTGAATAGGAAATTCAGTACTATCAACCATTGCTTGTGTAGAAGGAAACTTTTCTTTAAAATCAGTCGGTGCATAAAACTTTAATTAATCTTTAGATTGCCATATATTTAATTCTTTCCATTGATGATACATAAAGTTAATCCAAGTTATAAAAATATTTGTTATAGTGGACTCTGACGTTTCAAACAGTGGACTCTGACGTTTCAAACATTCTACTCAATTCATGATTAGGTGTTTTAGGTGGTTTTCTTCTTATTAACAAAGTAACAAAGTAACAAAAAACTGATCTTCGATTGAAAGACAAAGGACACGGGAATAATAATAAGAAAGGTTAAACCTAGCTGCACCTAATGTCTGTAACACAAAATTAAACTTTTCATAGTTTTCTAGGCCTGTGTAATAATGTACTCAATCGCAATCATTATAATTGTCAATAGTGTATTGCTTTCTTTTACGGCTATATTATTATTAATAAGATGAAAAGTTTTCTTTCTAAAGTTGAATTTTGATCTCAATTTTATTCATAAACGTTTTAGAGCTCCTGAAGGCTCCTTTTCAAAATAAAACACCAAAAGAAATGAAGTACAGGTAAAATTTACAGTGTAAGATCATCAGTTTAACAATATAGATGCAGTATCTATTTAACAGATTAAGACAAATTCTTATAACAGATTATGATACACATTACAACATGTATATGGAGATTTAACAATATTATATTTAAGGACCAGGTAATTGATTAGTAAATATTATTCTATTGAAGGCTGGTTGATAATGGTTAAGTTTCGAATTAAGCATAATGTCACAGTTCACATTTGCTATTTCTACTCCATTGCTTCCAAAAGCCAAAATAATAGCCAACCGATGTTTGCATAATCATATCATAATCATAGTGAAATTAATAGCCAACAGACGTTTCCATAGTCATAGTTTGTATTTGTAATGTCTTATTTATTGAACCGTTTTTGATCACTTAAACACTGGCTTCAATTTACAGTAAATCATTACCTTTTGCTCTCTCATTAAGAAGTGCATGGGCTGCAGGAGTTAAATGTTCTTGGCCACTATATTTGGTATTGACATTGCGGAATGATATAGATAAATCTTCCTGTATAGAGCACTCATCCAGAATTAGAGCACCCATCTTTGCATCTTTATCTCCTTTGGCTTCTTGTTGCATCCATCTAACAAAAAACAGTGCATTAAATATATTTTTTCAATATGGACCAGAACTTAGCATTTTACTGATTATGATTACTACTTACTTGATTTACATTGATAGAAAGATTTATGTTGATATTTACATAGAAATACAAAAGATTAACTTGGTTAAAAAATGATTTAAATATATATAGAGATATAAATGATAACATTTGTTGCAGGAGAAAGATAATAAATACTGGTACATATGAAGCTCTGTACATATGCTTACTTGAACATCTCCTCATTGATGTCTTTACGGGTTGTTGCAGCCTCGGCAATGGCATTTCTCCTCACTGCAGCCCCGGGGGATGAAGGGGATGGGGGGGGATTGCGCCCTCTCGGGTTGTTGCAGCCTCGTAACATGGACACCGCTGACAGAAACATGTCAGCTTGTTTGGTCTGGTTGACGAAAGTCCACATCGGCAGCCAGCAATCATTGGTTTTGGTTGATTGATTTTGGTCAATTTGACTGAGGAAGGCTTGACAACAATTTTTGGAGGGGGACCCGTTGTGAGTAGCTGCATCCCTGCGTGCTTCGCGGACATTTTTGAGATTTTCATCATTACTGTCTTCTCCCTCTTTGTCGTAAATGCTATCAATATCAATTTCATCAATCAAATGATTTATATATTTTATAGCTGTAGCAGTTCTTGCATAGCTTTAGGATGATAGAAATATAATTTTTTTTGAAAAACAGATAGGTCTTCTTTGAAACTTTTTAGTGAAAGAAAACCCATACAATGAAGAAAATATCTTCAAAGTTTCTTTAATTCCTTCAGCCACTTCTCAAGTATTCCTCTTACCATTGAAATATATTTCTGACATTCAAACAGTGGAAGGTTCATGCTCAGAGAAGAGCTTCACTATGTCTCAGAATCTCTGTCCTGCTATAAAGAAAATCTCAGATGTGTTTGGCCCTAGGCGAGTGGTGACCAAGAAATAAACTCAAAACATCCAACTGCAAAAATTGGAGAACCAGAGCCCGTGAAGACCAGTACAATTACTGAAGAACCTATGAAGCCCCAAAAAACAATATTACAGCCTCGGTGTGGAATAGAATCATCTTATTTAAACAGTCCGGCAACATTGCAGTGTGCATGTCGTTTGGATATTAGAGCTCTCTCTGCTATAAATATAGCCAGATCCTCCCGTGTACATCTTTTAAGCACTTTTAGTCGTCTCGGTTGGCCTCGATTCACTGTCATTTGAGACGATGGTTAATTATGAGTTAAACAGTCTGGCAATATAGCCGTTGGTCTATAAAGGCGTTGTCGCAAAGCCTGTGCATGACGTGGTGGAATCAGTGCTCTCACTGCAACAAATATAGCCGGATCTTCTTACAACCCGCAGTCGTCTCGGTTGGCCTTGATCATCATTAAACTGATGTTGTTCTTGATCATATGGATCTCTGACTGCCCAGATGTAAAAAGGCAGCTCAGGATCCAACCTCTTCACAAGTTGGTCATTTTAAGTCAAATAATATTCATCTTTGACATGTTTTAGTCCTCTTAACCATACAGTCCTGCTCCACCCAGGTGTCAACCTTGGATGAATTAAAAAAATCTTATTTTCAGATACTTTTGCAAAGTGTACGGTCTAGTTGACATATTAAATGCATAATATGCAGTGGAACCAGTATTATGTGTACATTTTAAAAAGAAATGAAAAGTGTCTTACGTAATAACATTGATTGAACTAAATGCTGCAAAGGTATGGTTTGTGTGTTGTGTGTTTGTCGTAGCATCCAACTTACCAGTGCATCCATCTGATGTAACTATGGTGACTACAAGAGATTCCGATTCACCATGCAGTTCAGGTAGATCTACTGAATTCATTCTATCTTACATGATATGGAATGTATGGAAGAAATTTGCTGACGAATAAATTGTTTGCAAAAATTGATTTAAACCTTGTTCTTCTTCATCTTCATTTGAAGGCAAGTTCTCTGGTTTAAGGTTTGGCGCAGCCATTCAAGTTTCCTATTATAGTAATTAATGCAACATTTCATTTCCTTCAGTAATTGATTTCTTTCTTCCTCATATCTTTCTACGATATAATTATGATATAATTCTCTAGTGAATATGGATGTAAGTCCGAAATAAATTTATCCTTATCCTTAATACGAAGTCATCAATAAATACAGACTGCGTATTATATATGTGTGGCAATTTTTAGTCCTCCATAGTCCTCATTTTCTCGCACTCAGGCGACGCTCCAATCTTTTGACCCCAGATATCGACGCTTCCTTTTCTATGCTTAGTTTTGTAATTTGCTCGTCTTTCTGCTCTACCACTTTTTGTTGCTGTTCAATTAGATCATTAGATCATTTAGGATGTCAAATACATCCTTCATTGCCACATGATCTGTGATGGCATCCATGGTACCAAGCTCCAGTTTGTGAGCAAGGCAATGGATGTCCATCAGGTACTGATTTCTATCTTCAATAGACCCACCACACCCCTAACCTGTCCTGCCAATCAGGTCTCCCATTCTCACCGACTGCCTGACTGTCTTTGTTATCCTTCAGGTTTCTGTTAGCTGGTCTGATTGTGTGATGTAGACGTATATTAACCATCTGTACATAACAAGCCTGACACTGCAAGGAATTGAGCTTTTCTACTGTTGACAGATTTTCAATAAGTGCTGGTTTAACAGATAATGAATGAAAATATGTATCAATAACCTTTCTGTATTAAATCTCTAACAATTCTACAACTCCAAGTAGCATTTTACTTGGTGCCTTGAGATTGATGTAGCTTTTCTTCAATATGAAATGTATGATTTGGGTCTTCATTTATTGTGGAAACGATTTTCTGAAATCAACAATCGCAAATTTTGCATTGAAGTTTCTTAATGACATAACCTTTTGCACTGAAGTTTCTTTATGACATAACCTTAGATGTGAAGATATTTGTTTTTTGATTAGAAAGACCTTCATTGGTTTTGTGCAGTTTAACAATGGGAGATCCAGGATTTGGAGGAAGAGGGGGGGCGGAACGGTTCAATGAATGTCAAAGGCACGAATGTGCCAGCCCGTAGGGTGGGCCCTTATCTAGGGCGTCTGGGGGCATGCCCCTTTGTCTAGGTAACATGCAATATGCCCTTCTTTTTCAGATCTTGGAATAATGTATTCTTTCATAATTTGTAAAAACACCGCAATGTTGAGTCAAAACTGGAATAAGCTAGTAGAAGCACATTCTAATCCTTAGAGCAAATCACATATCTCTGTGATTCTGCTCTAACCGCAACGCTGTATATCTGTACATTAAGTTGCAAAGATTTTTTAAAGTTTATTCAATGTAACATAATGCCAATGCAATGTAACTTTATAACTTTATGGCAATAGCATGAATGCACATTAAAAATTCATTTGTATGTCATCATAAAGTTCTTCTTTTTTTCCACAATCCAAGCATGTAGTTCTTGCGGTTTAATGGCTTTGAAAGGATCTTGAAATTTTTCAAATCCTTCAAGCTGAATTTGGGGTCTTGAATGAGACCTGCCTTAAGAATGGCTTTTGCAATATCAAGTACATCCTTTGCTGCATCTTTATCCGTATGATGTCCTGATTTTGCATATTGACCACAATTCTTTTTCAATCCCTGTTTTACAGAAGTAACTACTTGAGTAGTGTAACATCCATTTAGGGCAGTGGAAAAACTTTTATTGGGCCCCTGTCTTGCTAAGTTCTGCTTTATGTTTTCACTTGGGTCTCAACATAATTATCATTTCAATGCAACGTCCCATCCTCCTTTCGTGGTTCCACATTCCATGGCTTCTCGGAAGGGCCATGTCAAACGAAAGCATACCCACATCCATAGACGATATTTTGAATGACCAGATGTAAATAAAAAAAAGCATATTTTGCATTCCTCATAAGTTTGTCTCCATCACTAAATTTATATGCATCATGAGTGTCATATTGTAAGAAGAGAAGCTTGATAAGAGTTGGTACTGTAGCATCACAGTGTTGTATTTTTGAAGATAAATGTGTTTCTAGCTCGACATTATGTGATTTCTTCAGATGTTTTCTCAATCCATTCACAAACATATTTTTTTCCTGCAATTAGGGCAGTGGTATTTGCCATCTTCACCTTTGTGAATTTAAGGAAATCTTCCTCGGTCTCAATACTAGCAACAGTGTCATATTATTTCCTATTTGCATACATCGTTTGTATAGCCATTCCAATTTGCTTGAGTTGGTATATACATCAAATACAGTAGGAGTGTTATTTTTTGTTGGCTTACTGTCAACAGTTTCCATGCCAAAATGGTTCAGGGCAGCAGCCACATTGAAGCCTTCAAGGCAGTCATCAAGGAACTTTTGATGAGGTCTGAAATGGAAAAAGACGGCAATGATCATACAGATCTGTGGAAGATGACGATACAATCTACATCTCATTCATAGTCTCTGAATCTAGAGACATGTGCTGCAATGACGTCTTCTTTATTACGTTTTTCATAACGCTGACAGTAGGGCAGAGGTGCTTGGAGCTCACGTGAGAAAACTCTGAGTTCAGCACCACCATCGCGCATCATCGCAGGGATGCTATGAGACATGTAGCATAACCTACCAAAGAAATACCAATGATCAAATGTTAATTTTCGTACTTCTTTATAGCTTTTAGCATCCGTGTATTTGTCAATGGGACAAATGTCTCACTGTGATCAAATACAATGGGACATTTTTCAAACCAATGGGACATAAATTCGCCAGATTACAAGTTGATCATGTTAATCCATTTATTTTTATCATACAACTACCAATAGCACACAATATTATTTTGCTGCAGAAATTCACACTGTCAGTTCAAAAACATGATCAATTAGTTTTAAAAATTAGTCTATCTTTTATTGCCCTCCATTCCATAACCCCAGCAGCAAAATAAGTGGCACCATCCACCACATGTTCTTGGGGCTCACAGTAGTGGGATGCTAATGTCTTTACTTCTGAATTTCCTGTAACAAGTTGATTGGTCGGAGTCCCAACACTGCGAATTTTATCATGAACTCTTGATTTGGGAACCTTTTCTCAACATTCTCAATCATTGCATTCAGAAATTTATTTCTTACATTCTTGAAACTAGAACCATGTGGAATTTTTATTAAGTCATGGTCTTTATACTTTCCATCATTGATAGGAGCAACATGCTCAGCTTGCCCCATAGGCATCCTGTCATCCAGCATTGTTTTAAGATCATCTTGACATGATTTGATATTGATTTTGACAATAGAAATGTCCAGTTCTTTTCTTTGGAATAGTAGGTTGAGTTTCATTATAGGTTGAAGCCAATCAAGCATCCCATAAGCGATTCTGATAAACATTTCACATCTCATTTTTTTCAACAGACGAGTAGCTTTTGGATCTCCCCGCTCTTTCTTCCGGGTGAGGAAAACGAGAATGGAATCCAGGATGCGGACAACAGTCTCTATTGCAGTGTAGCAGCTCAGCCAGCTAATTTGATGTATTTCTTTGAGACGGATAAGTGGGTCATTCAACACCTTCTGGATTTCTGTCAGTTCATCCTGCTTTGTTGGACTTTTGCTAAAATTATAATAAAGGGAAACCAGGGTTTCCTTAAAAGCTTTAATTTGAGGTACTTTTTCTGCAGCCTGTTCAGAGATAAGTGCTGTTCGATGGGCACCACAGTGATTTTTTTTTTTCATGTGAGGGTTCACTTTCAGAAATTGGCCAGCCAATCCATTATTTTCTCCCATCATTACTGTGGCACCATCACATCCAAGACCATCAATTTGCTCCATACGGATACCTCGTGATGCCATTTCTAATTTTAGTGCTTCAAAGATGCCTTTTCCTGTGGCACTAGTGATTCTAACATCTGACAGAAAATGAGTGACATTTATGGCCAATTTGTGGTTAACTACAATATCTGTGGATTCATCAGTGAGTAGGGTTATAGTTGGACTGTTCTGCAGTTTTGATGTTAGACTTTTCAATTACATTAGACAAATCTTCCAGCATCCCATATGCTGATGTTTCACTTTCGTACTTTATAGTTTACTACACTGTATGTACAGTGACTACATAAGATGTTTAACACAGATTTTCAATATCCATTTTCAGTCATTTCTTTTGTTTTTTGATAGGTGATATTAACAGTTCAATATCTGATTTATTATCTGGTGTCTTATCTGTTTCTGCCTTCCTTTTTTTTTTTACTGCACTTGAAGTTGACTGATCTGTTGTGTCTTGTTCTCTTTTTTGGACTCTTTTTGAGTATCTATTTTTTCCTTTTCATTGGTTTCTGTATGCATATCACTTTGAGTGATTGTTTTCATTCATTTTTCCTTGTTCCTCTTTGTCAAAAACATCTTCAATAGCTA
>JAGTTF010005783.1:14741-39722 GCA_019095985.1 Streblospio benedicti
CAGTACACAACGTTACAGCTGATAGGAATGCACGCATTTTCAGCGAGCTGTCGAATTGTAAAAATATATCGAGCTACATCGTTTCACCTCGGGAGATTTGTAGCAAAAAAATATTGCAATACATTTTTAAAATGTCTAATAAAAGAAATGAGGACATTGATGATGTCCAGGCGATAGACATGTGGTGGCGGCCGGTAAGTAGCCTGTCAAAAAGTAAAGATGCGAGGATAAATATCATACCTCTTTTAGAGAAGAATTTTAATATTGATGACAGTGGTGATTTACAAAGACAAAGTATTTTACAACCACCGACTGGTGAAAGCCCACCTCATGGTTATAGATCTAATGTCCAAGGCAAAAAGTCCCATGATTTACAAGACTATGATGAAGGCGAATGGACGGAAAATGAGGTCAGCACTCGCCAGTCTTCTCAAACTGGGTTTCCTGCACTATGTTCCATTTTCATTTCGTATTGTAGGAAGATATGTATCTGTGTCTTATTAATATTCGACATCATGGGCCATACCATGCTTACTTAGCTCAAAGTACATATATGTAAAGGCTTGTATGAAAATTGGGATTTTCCCAAAGGTTTTTTTGTCATTTGTTCTTAAAAGGGAAGAATCATGTAGAGGGAATGTGGTATTTCTCATTCAAAACTTCGTGACACTCTTCTGGTTAATAACCAGAGACAAGCCGGATTGTCAAACTGACTATACATCACTTATAACAAAGTTATTTTACTTGCCAATAGGTGGTATTCTTCATACTTCTTGTTTTTGTCTTGGTCCGCCTGGTTAAAATTATTTACAAACTGGTGTAATTGGATATTCAGAATTTGGTATTGGTTATGTAATAAATAATAACCTCATGTTTATACTGTATATACGTTTTTAAGTGCTATATCGAAATAACAATTTACATAGTTACTATGTCCTGAATCCTGATCAACGCTAAACTCTCGGGAACACTATCTATTTCTGCTTACTTTTAATGCGGGGCAAGACTAGTGTAATCTGGGTATTAGAGCCATCCAACCTGTCCAAGTTGGGTCGGTGGCTACTCATACAATGCCTTCATTGCCTGCCTCACCCACACCACTCTCCGGCGCTGGCTGACACGTGGATAACATATCTGTATAACTACAAAGACTCGTCCATCATATTGGTAAGTCATAACGTTATGAAGTTCCCCGTCACCTTCACCAACGTACTTCCGGACACGTGTCCAGTGACCGGTGACTACATGTTTGTGGTCACCCTGTTCAAGTCTGACAGTCGGGACTCCTACAACAACTTTTATGCCTTCCTCAACTGCACCTTGCTCTCCGGCGCAGACACACACATCACACGTCTGTGTAACTACAAACACTCGTCTGTCAGCGGCGCCATCCTGTTCAAGCAGACGATCAGGGGATCATGGCGTGCGGCGCTGGGGAGAAAGTGTAGGTGAAGGCGTGGTGTATGCTTAATGAGTGCCGTCTCTATGATACCAATTATCACCTCAACACGCTCACACGTTTCAAACTGTGAACATCATAATAACATGTTTCTTTTATTGGTCCTGACTGTTTTAACTTGTTAAAGAATGAAGCTGGCGACTCCTACAACAACTTTTATGCCTTCCTCACCTCGCACCTTGCTCTCCGGCTGGGACCCTGCCACCAAAACCAACACCTGCCCAGTGACCGGTGACTACATGTTTGTGGTCACCTTGTTCAAGGATTATATCATGACTCATAAGACCACTTTTGAGCCCACCTGAGGCACACCTTGTGTTTCCATATGATTCATGTATTGTGCGATTCCAGCGTCTGTTGCCTACTTCTCTGTGGCCGCCAATACAATAGAAACCTACAATTTTGGCGACGTTATCAAATTCCCGCACACCTTCACCAACGTGGTTCTGGCCGGCAGCCACCAACACCTACATGTGTCCAGTGACAGGGGACTACATCATGGTAAGTCATAAAGTTCCCCTACGGAAGTTGGAGAAATTGAGAAATCATTGTTCCATCATACTAGACAAGTCAATCTTCGTAGTCAATTTCACTATGATCTTTCAAAGCTTGCCTCAAAATTTTTAACATTGGATTTGGCTCAAAAATCAAATGTTATAAGTGGCTTATTCAATAAATTTAGGAAAAATGATAACACCTTGAGGCGGTCAAGGAGAACTTTGATTGTAGGTGGCATGCCAACATCTACAAGAATGAAAGGCATTAATTTCATGCTGAATGGCAGTGGAAAGGTTTCTACAAGAACTGTTGTCTGCCTTCCAGAACCGGATCCCAATGTCACAAATGGTGTGAATTGTCCTGATCATGACGTGAACTACTCAACAAATAATGCTTTACCAGATTTCAAAGAGAAGAATGGTTATTCATCTGAATTAAGAATATCTACTTCTATCCTCAAGCGAAAAAATGTCTTCTATTGGTACTAGTATCAATCTGTTTGACAACTTTTCCTCAAATATGGAAAGATTTGGCAGTTCCATTACAGCATAAGAGGAACTGATAAGGATGTAGTATGTCTCAATGATATACACCCAATTACTTGTGCGTTTATGGTTGACAAATTTGTTCATATAACGATTTACCACTCTGTGAATGGCACATTATATAGCTGTCCATGTAAGACCTACAAAACCCTTCAATTTCTGGCACACTGATAGTGCTACATTTGCAGCCAAGGTACAAGGTATGACATGCTGTCATGCAAGGCTGATGAGTGAGCTAGAAAATAGTTAGTTCCTTGTCAGAGGGCCGCACAATAGAATGTCCATCAAAGAAACAACAATCCATGGCTATGGCTGGTTGGGAAAGCAGAAACAAGCTTATTGTTCAACTAAGTGCTGTCTGATTGTGTCAAGTTTTCAGTGAAATCTGACCAACAAAAATCTATTATGAGAAATATTTAAATTTATCCAAACACAAACGTGATGCTGGTAATTTAAAACAAGTACATACCAAACAAATATTTAGACAAATAGCCTATGAAGCTAAGCAAGCCAAAAGAAAACATGAGAATTTCATCATTGAAGTAAATGCCATCTCCAAAATATTAGAAAAGTTAGATATTGGCTACATTCGAAAAATATCTGTACAGCCATTCAATCTTCACTTATTCACAGATGAACAAATCGAAATTTTCAAAACCTATTGCTTAAATGGAGATGGTATTATCCACATCGATGCCACTGGCTCTATTTTGAAAAATGTAGATGGAAAGTGTGTTTTTTATCATGCATTGGTTACACCACCTGCCACGCCTGGTTATCCACCTTTGCCAGTTGGTGAGCTGATATCGAACAGCCATACGAATGTAGATGTATCCCATTTTCTAGATTCTATTTTGTATGCTCTAAGACAAAAAACACCCAAACCTGTGAAACCAAATATCATAGTGACAGATTTTAGCTGGCCACTATTGATAGCTGTAAATAGATGTTTTAATAACACCGACATAAAACACTATTTACATAACTCATATCATGCAATAACTGAAGAAACTAATTTTGAATTTTGTATCTTGAAGTTGTGTGCAGCCCATGTGATGCACAATTTTGCTACTACGTGTGGCATCAGCAAGAAGTTGAAGACTCTTCGAAGATATTTTCTTCATTGTATGGGTGTCCTCATCTCACTAGAAAATTTTGAAGACTTCCAAAATGTATTTGTAAAATTATGCATTATATTCTTATCACAGAATAGCTCTTCAAGAACTGCAGCAGCTTTAGAATATGTAAACAGTTTAATTGATGAAAAGGAAACGGATGACAGTTTTCAAGATGAGGAAAACACTAATTTTGAAAAAATCGAAGATGAAATTACAAGCAGTGACATAAAAAGTTTGAAGAAAGACCTTGGTTGTATTTACAATGATGTAAGTGCTGTATCCTCCTTTTCATGCAAAATATTCATTCCTTTCACTTACATTCACAGTATACGCAAAGTGGAAATATTTTTTGACAGTTTAAAAATAATAGAATAAAGCGAAAAGAATAAACTGAAACGCAACGCTAATTCATACACTTTTTTTATTTCATAGAAATTCAAGTGTTCAAGTGATTCAAGTGTTGTGAAACTGTTGGATACCTCTATCAAGTTTGTAACAAATCAAGTTGATATAATGGATAAGGTGAGCATGGACAATAGGGCCAAGGAAGTGAAACAATTTGGGGATGATACTGCAAGCAAAGCGCTGGGAATAAAGTTAGATGTTATCGATGACAGTTTAAATACTCACATAGATGTGAAGCAAGAAGAATATGTTCATAGGAAAGCCAAGTTGAGAAATAAATGTAGATTTGCTGAAACTGGTTGTGAGTCTTTTTTTTAGGAATGCTATTTAAGGTCTGGATTTAGAGATACTGATGTTGACTTATGGAATGGGCATGGTGCTGTTGATGGGACATATATTCCCATAGCTGGACCTACTGAATTTCGGGATTCATACATTTGCAGAAAGGGTTTCCCGGCGTTTCATCTTCAAGGTGTGTGTGACAGCTCCTTGAGATTCACTGATGTGTACTCAGCATACCCTGGTTCTGTGCATGACTCCAGGGTTTTCAGGAACAGCCCAATATCCAGGAGACGCGGCAGCCGAGAGAGCAGCAAGCCAGACAGATAAATTTATATTTATATTAGTATTATTATACTATATTATATTATATTATATTTAGTATTGATTTTGTTTTTTCAGTTGTTCTATACTTTAGAACTTTGTATCTGGATTTGTGCCTTTTTGATAACTCTAATACACATTGGATGCTATTTATCTGTGCATTGTTTTGACGCAATATTCTAATTAGTTTATCTTAGAGACAGTGCTTAGTTCAAGTAGATGTGTGTGCTTAAGCAGTGAACTTTGTTTAGTTTTGGACACTCTAACTGTGGCAGTTTTTTTTGTGAATCTTGTGTTTGTTTTTTTTTTTTTGGGATATCACCCTCCTGATAATATGGGTTCAACAAGGAGCAGTAAAAGAGGCCTGAAGAGGCCTATTGATGATTTGTTAGCGGATGTTTCTAGCGCGGTGACAGACTTATGCAGTGATTTTGAAAATGAAAAATCGCACAGTGTAAGTTGCTCGAGGAAACTGTGTGAGTTGAGAGCCTTGCATCAGGAGTTTGAGGGCAGCCAGTCTGCCACTCAGGGTAGCCAGCATTGCAGTGAGTGCAGCCGGCAGCCAGCACTGCCATTTCAACAGCCAGCATTGCTATGTTATCTGCACCAGCCGACATCAGAGTGGACGTCATGCAGAGTCCGCCACAGAAAATGTCCTCTCTGCCAGATATAGATATTGTGCCGGAGAACATCAAGAAGGATATAGTACGAGGTAAATATGTTAATCTTGCCTCTGTATTAATGCCCGTCAAGGTTAGACGGTTTACTATGTCTGGTGCAAGAGAGATAAACATTGAAGGCATTTGTATCCCGCTTAAAACTCCTACAGACAATAGACTTATGAAAAACCTGACAAGTGGGGAATTTATCCGGGCCTTCACAATCTATAAGACTGTGGTGTGCGAGATCTATCCTTTTCGCCGGCATAAACTGGACAAATACTTAGCAAATCTGATAAAAATGGCCAGTGATTGGCGAGGGTTTACGTATAATCAATATCACATAGAATTCTCCAGACAGGCAGCGGAGTACTTAGAAAAGCATGTCAAAGTACAAAGTAGATTGGGGTGAAATGGACACCAACATTTATGTGAGGGTGACGGCTGGAAAGAAGGCTATTGCTGTAATGCTGTGTTCAGCTGTTCGGCAGCCCCCTTCTGTCCTTTGTCATCAGAGAAACACTTCAATCATAAGCTGCACAGCAGTGAATATGCTTGCCAATCAGAATCTCGTGAGATATAGTTTAGTGGCTAGTAGTTTAATAGTTTAGGCTGTGCTTTATATTTACAACGTCAGATTTTTAGAAAAATGGCCAACCCGGCCGTCGACATTGAAGATGACAGTGTGAATCAGATATCGGGTTGAAATGATACAGAGTACTGATAGTTCATCTATTACTAGACCAGAAGGGATGACAGTGTGGACCAATTCACGGTAGAAGTGGATACAAGTACTGTAAGTTCATCTATTATTAGACAGAAGGACTATGCATTAAACAAACCCAGAGCAATAAGCAAAAAGTTAGGATGCTGCAAACCGGCGAACATATATGATTTACAAAAGAGTCAAAAAACCCATCAGATAAAGGGGTGCTATGTCATAACATTCCTCTCCTGGGCAGATATGAACCATTTAGAGACTGTAGAGAGTACTTTCAACCACAAATGAGAGAGAGTATGTGCAACTCTTCCAGCAATAGAATCAGACAGCTTCACATCCCTGACCATAATGTCCCCATGTTCAGCTTCAAGTCTGTTTATAGTCATTCTCCCTTTCCATTTTGCTATGCATCAATTTCCTTTTATATTAAACCTAAGGCCATCCTTTTTATATAAATTGGATGACAATGACGATGTGCCCTAATACTTTTGATAAGTTAAAAAATGACACTAACCACCTTTTATTTTTATAATTGCCGACGATAATAAAAACAAAACAACTTTATTTTCTTCCCATCGCCGATTAGTCTCGATCATCCAGAATCTTGTGTGAAAGAAATCCAGTTCAAGCAGCAAGGAAATGTTGCATTTCAACTGTTTGTAAAGTCACAGAAGCAGCAGGGCTTGCAGATAGATTTAAGGGAGCTTATGACCTACCCACTCACTCCTGTGCCATACAGCATCTCTACAACTGATGGATTTCTTGAGATTGCAATGATGCAAATGTGCCACCGGCAATAGAAACATTGACTGTCTTTGATGGTAAGGCTTGTTTTTATTACCTTAAAGATCTACCCAGCAACTTCAAGCAGATTTGTTCCAAAGTGTTTGACATCATTGGCAAGACTGGGGACATAGTGTTCAGTACAGATCAATACCTTCCCGATTCTATCAAGTCAATGGAGAGGCGGCGTAGAGGGTGTGGAGAAAAACTCATACTAAAAGGTGAATCCACAAAAAAACTGCTGATTGGAAATCATTTTTGTCGAATGATGAGAATAAGATCCAGTTCATCAAACTTCTGCTTAAGCTCTGGAGTAGTGATTGTTATGCATCACAACTGCAAGGAAGACGGGTGATATTTGTATGTGAAGGTGCTTCATACTTGCTAACATCCAGTGATGGTAAAACAACACTTAAGCAAGAGCTACCAGAGTTAAAATCATCACAAGAAGAAACAGATTCGAGGATGATTCTGTATGTTCGCTATGCCAACAACAGCAAGTACAAGTTTGTAAGAGTGAAGAGCCCGGATTCTGATATATTTTTCATTCTGCTACACTATGCTGGTTCGGTAAAGGGTACAACATACTGTTTGATACTGGCAAGGGAAATAAGCAGAGGATGATCAACATCAGTGAATTAGCTGCCAATTTGGGACAGGAGAAATGTACAGCTTATATGGCCCTTCATGCTTATAGTGGCTGTGACACCACTAGTGTCTTTCGTGGGATTGGAAAAGTGAAACCAGTGAAAACTCTCTTGCGCCTTCCAAGGTACATTCCAATAGTTGGAAAGCTAGGAGATATGTGGGACATGCCTGAAGAACTAATAGATGAACTAAACAAGTTCACATGTGCTATTTATGGTAGAGCAGCAAAGGTGCCAAATGTAAATGAGTTGAGATTTGTTCGAGTCAATGAACTATGTGCAAAGGAAAACAGTCTTGTACCATCGCAAAATATTGATAAGGCTAATCTGGCACCTTGTAACAAATGTCTCACTCAACATGTTCGTCGAGTCAATCACCAAGTTGGAATTTGGAAGAGAGCCCATTTACTTGACCCAAAAATTCCAAAGGCAAGTCATGGTCATGGTTGGGAGGAAAAGGAGGGAAACCCGGACCCTCTCTGGTATGATGGAGATGTTCTCCCACGAGAACTTGCTGACATTGCCCAAAACACATCTGAAAATGACGAAACAGACAGTGATGATTCAGATGATGAAGCTTATTATAATGTTGATCATGGAGTGGAGAGTGACTTAAATGAGAGTGACAGTGATTTAGATTAATATCAGTGGACGCAAATTACAACACCATTACTTTAAAATATGTGAACAGTGGTATATTTTCGTCTGTTAACAAATATCATAACTTTGCTTTTAGCTGGTTTAACTGAATTTTTCTGCTTTTTAATATATTAAAAGGACAAAAATGTAACTGAACTCTAAATCTTTTGTTTTTTAATGCCTTTTAATATATTAAAAGCATTTGACTTGATTGCAATAAAAATGTACTATGTCAATGAAAATAACCTTTATTATTTGATATTTATTTGTTTATTCAATGTTACCAGTTGATTTCATAATAAGGGGACCCCAATGCTTCAGAAAAACATAGGTTTGTAGAGTTGTGGGGGGGGGGTGCACGGGGGGTGTTCCTGGCCCGTGGACTATTTGTGATAGCGTTATATGTAATGATTGTGGCACATTCATTTAAGTAGATCAAAAGTGCTCATAGAGCACAGCGTCGATCGAACAGCGGTCACTCATGGGCAATAAGAAATTATAAACGAAGCAACGCAATTACACTATCACCTAACGTTACATTAAATAGTGCCACCGGAGATTTGGGAGCCTGAAGTTTGCCGGTGGAGGAGACCAGTTGACACGCCAGCGTGGCCAAAATGCGGCCAAACGCTGTCCATGTAGGTGGTTACTTGGATGACTCGGATGATGATGATTGCATCTTTCAGATTTTCCCGGCGAGACGGCGTCAAATAGGTGACCGGTTTGTGTGCACCACGGCTGATTTCTTCGAAGACCACGGTTTCTACACAGGTGCTTCTAACGACCTCCGATCATTCCTGCGAAAAATGTATCTGTGGGAACAGGTAGCGGTGGAGTTTGAGGATATTGGTTCGGGTTGGCTACGTTTGTTGCAGGTTAAATTCACCCAAAGTGAAGCTGCCGCAGAAGTTGACAGCGTTGTTTTCCCTTGACATCTTTACTATTAAGGTAGTCCATGTATAAGAAAATAAGCGCGACCATGAATGATTCGGCCCTACCTAAGTAGTTCGTAATTTTACATTCGATGGTTCTGTCAGGCGAGAGAGGGAGGCAACACCGCCTCCAGGTTTCCTTCCCCTTCCACAGAATACAACGAGTGTTGATATGCATTCGCCGCCTCAGGAACAGCAGAATTCGCGTGGCGGTGGTGGTGAACATAAAACTGGGGTTGGGTCTCTTGTCACGATTGGACAAGGTGTGGTTGATGAGAGCTGTAGTCTTGTCGGCCAGGAGTGTGAATCAACACCGTGCTTAGGTCACCTTCCTCTTCCATCGAATACGGCGAGTGTTGACGTGCATTCAACATCACAGGATCAGCGGATTTTGCACGATGTTGAGGACGAGACTGACGGTGGTTCTGTTGGGTCGGGTTCACGGCGACAAAGTGATGTTGGCGAAGGCTATGGTTCAGTCAAGCAGGAGGGAGAGTTGACACCGTGCTCAAGCCCCCTTCCTCTTTCACAGAGTTCATGCGCCAGTGTCAAGATTGATCAATTAGTAAAAGAGAATAGAGATACGTCAATGCTTGACAAGAGGGCTGTTTCGCGTGATGAACTGTTTGAGCCGTTTTGCCGTGGGGAGAGCGTCGAGATTGACGAATTGGTAAAAGAGAATAGTGAATAGGATTATTAATTGACAATTACTAATCCTAGCTGAGGAGTAGCCAATGGAAAATTGCTCTTCACAAATGCCACAATAAGGAATCAGAATTCCAGATACCAGGTAGGCCTAATTTTTAAATAGTGCCATGGTATAAATGGTTATCAGTGTCATCATATTTGCGACAAATTCTTTGTATACATATGCAATAGACTATATGTGTCATGTTCTCAATTTTCCTCTGCAGTTATGATAATAGAAGTGACAACTGTGTCTTCTATCCAAGAAGCACCAAGCATTACTAGTAGTATAGAGGTAGAGGCTTCTACAAGTTCTGGTGATCCGTCTTGTGTATCAGATAAGAATGCCAAAAAGGTTAGAAAATGGTTCTTTATACTTGCTCATGCTCATGCTTAATGAATATGGCAAGAAAGGTGTTGTCTTAGAGGACCTGTATGTGTGTAAAATTGGCAAGGTAGAAGTTGATGGGTCAAAAAGGATTCAGGAACTTTTGGACTTGGTGCCATCAAGGAATCTTCAGTTCCAGTGTAAGATAAGTGATGAGAATGATGCAGCTATTGAAAAGGCCTTTACAGGCCTGTAGTGCTTTTGATGTGTTGATGAAACGGCGGCTAGTATACCCCCAAAATGAAAACATCTAGGTAAATAATCTAACACTTAATTTTGTGAATTACAATTGAACCTGGGATTTAATCTTAAATATTTAAACCTTTAAATATACAACTTGAATTAAAAAAAGCTAAATCCATAATTTCATATCATACATGCCTTTTTGGTCATAACAAAGATATTTAAAAAAGATATCCTGTACAGGTATTCAATATATCACTCAGAATTGCACATCTTATCATATCACATCTTTACACAAGTCCATGCATTGTTAGGAAATGTACATGAAAGATTCATTCTGCTTAAATATATAAAAACACCATCGAATGAGGCAAGTGATCAAGTGGTATCGATATTAGACTATCTTGATGGCCTTATCAATTACATAAAGGAATATTTCCACATTACACTACAAACTGCCAAGTCCAGATGGGGCAATGACACTTCAAATAATGAGTGACATTATGCTCCAACTGAAGTCTATGCAAGGGTTAGATGACTTTGTTCAGAGAACAAATCTAGACTACATGCCGTGTCACCAGTCTTTTGTATGAGAATTTGTTTGCAGTGATGGGACAAACATACCCTGTGCACGCTCTTTCATATTGGGTGTACTTCTACTGAACCATATGATTTTAGTTCATCTGAATACCGACCAGCTAATGAATACATCATCAAAACCTTACTTGCAAAAAAGTCCAGGACAGTTACATTGATACTTCTTTACCAAACTGTAAATGCTCAAACAGAAAAATATAAACTTTATACCCAATCTACAGCACATGCAATTTTGATGAAGAGTGTGAACTGGAACCTGAATGCAAAGCTACCTTTTGTGACATGATTGTCATTGATAAAATTCATGAAAAAAGAAATATCAAAAAGGAAAACAAATGCCACCAAACAAAGAAATATTTCTTTTGAATATTGTCTGCCTATATCATCTGACAGTTCAGTTAAGCATGTGTGTAAAAACTTCTTCATGTCTACGCTGAACATCGGTAGAAAAACAATATCTGTAGCACTAACCAAAAGATTGAGAAATGATTGTACATGCGTGACACCTGATAAACGAGGTTGTTTAAAAGGTTAAGTAAAAATTATAAATGCACAATTGATTGCCCAGTTTTATTTCTCATTGTCCATTAGCGTTCACTCAGCAGTTGGATTCAACAGTTTTAGTTGACCCTCCTCGTTCACAAGCAATGTCTGTCTTTGATGGTGACTCCGGTAGAACTTGTAACTGGCAAAGATACATTTAATTATTCCTCAAATAGAGACGTTTACACTCAAGTAGCAAAAACTGAATTTGTCAACATCGAGTTGGAAAAACACTTGTTTTCAAATAATGACATGTCTGAATTAGTCAACTTGTAACAAAATCAGTTTTCAGAATTCACCGATGAAGAATGGCATAGAATATGCATGGTTGAATTTATAGGCACATAAATTGTAAATAGAAATATTGTTCAAAGTCTGACGGAGGTTTTTATTTATAAACATAAATTAAAACTTATAGTCTCCGTCCGACGGCCACCACGAGCCACCATCATCGCGGAACATCTGTTGATGCAGGGTGGTCGTATTGGCAGTCTTGATTAACACCGCTTTATTACGGTAGCGGCAACGTACTCGATTAATCGGACCAAGGCTGATTTTGAAATCATGGGATGGCGCGCCCAGCCTTTATCAAATTGTCTTGTATCGATTACGAGTCAGCTGCTGCATATCGAAACATTGGATAGACGATCAAGGCTGTAAATTCATTAAAATAGGTCAGATGATCGATGATTTCTGTGAAAACTTTCAGTTTTATGCCATTTTCTACGCATACAGCTATTACATTTGACTGACTATGCAACTTTGGAAGATGGTGGACATTACTGGTAAGTTATCAAAAATCGTATACATAATATTTTTTTGTCTGTCAAGTGTTTTTGAGGCAAGATTTGGGTTGATAAAAATTGTGTACCAGCGTCTCCCCCTCTCCAAAATGGCTGGTCACGAGCATGCTGCCACGCGAATCTATACGATGTGTTTCTCGATGATGTATCTACCCCAAAATTGTAATTAATTTCATTGATGACAATCATAATATGTTATTTTCGAAATTGTGCATCAAGTCACCCCAGAAAGCCACTCGACCCCCCCCCACCTTCCACCCCAACGTGACTCCCCCCAGGTGATTTGGAGGCAAGATTTGGGTTGATAAATAACGTGTACCAGCGGCTTCCCCTCTCCAGAAATGGCTGGTCACAAGCATGCTGCCATGTTAATCCATTTGATGTGCCACCCGCCCCCTTCAAAAAGAACAAATTATTCCCCCATGCCCCCCCCCCCCAATGCATATTTTAAATGGTTCAAAAAATTGTGCATGCAAATGAATAAACCTATGCCTTTTCAATTTCATCTCCACAGTGAAAGAGGGGGTCGAGAAGGCATCATGAAAACTGTTGCTCTAATATGAAATTCTATGCCATATGTTTCTTATATTCAATATATTTAGGTTCTTAGAATAACTGAAGGCCTTTATATTTTTCAGAGCCCCTCACAACCCCTCTCTCAGTCTCCATCGACTGCAGTCATGTCAACATTAAGGTGACAGACCTCTATGAAAACAGAATGAAAATATCATCAATTTTTGATCAACTGCATCCACCTCAACCCAACATAAAGAAAGGAACTGTATTTGAATGTGAACGAAGCAAGGAATTAGGTGCACACTTGCATACATATCTGAATGAAAATCTCAGTCTCTCATCTATCACAGCTTAACATAAAATCCTTAAAGTTTAAATGTCGCATCCCTGGTTCGAAACAACTTGAAGCCCTCGTTGAAAATGCTACAAATGAAACAGTGAATTTGTTTGAAATACTAATGAGAGGTAAGCAGGTATATCCTGACAAGATTCCTATGGGCAAGATGATGAATGAAAAGCAAAAGCTGTACAACACTATTGTGGATGAATTTAAGGAGAAAGAACTTTCATTTAGTACAAACTCTAATGAAGACCCGAAAAAGTACAGTTCAAGTTCTTTGTAACGCCTTGTGGGCTATCACCTCACACCATGATACCATCATTGAAGCATCAAAAAAAGAGCTTATGTACGGCTGATACCAGCCTTATTCGAAAAGTACAAGAATCTGAATTCATTCAAGAAAAAAAGAAAGGCAAGCCTCAACTTACAAGTATAGAGATAGAAGGCTATGCGAATGCTTTGTATTCCCTGCTAATGAAACCAGTAACATCTTCAAGCCAACCATGGCAACAGTTTTCAGAAGAACTTTAAGCCTTAGCACAATGTCTATTTGAGTACAAAAAATACATATGATCTTAGGTAAAATTTTCCGGATAAAATTTCGCCCTACCCTTGAATTACTCAATCTTAGCCACCAGGAACAAAACTATCAATTCTGTTTGGCCTAATGCATAAATTTCAACTATCTAGGGCCAGCCAATCTCAGGGACAATGATGGATGAAGTTGATGGAACATGCCTGGAGCATATTTGAACACCAAACCTGTTGGTTCATGGTTCAGAGCACTACCACTAGACTACTGTGACCAGCTTCTTAACCCGGTATCTGCACAGGGTTTATCAAAAGGGTGAATCAATTAATATGTGTTGTTTTAGGCCCTTGTGAATTAATGGCCTAGAAGACTGAAGGAAGAGTTTATTTCCATAAGCATATTTGAAAACAAAACCTCTTGGTCCATAATTAAGCTTTAACATCAGACAACTGTGTGAACTTGTAATTTAGGAAAAACATGATAAAAACATTTTCTGTGCCATGAAACAAACCATATAAGAATCACAGCAGGCAATACTTACAAAACGTATTCATTGCAAAGGAAAATACCTATGATCAATCATCTTTTAAATAAACTGCTTTAATATGATTCAGGAAAAAGTGGGTTCATTTTCCAGGCTTTTAAATAAGGATAGATATGTGCAACTTTGTACCATAATCATAAAACATAAATGCAGAAAATTTCTATTTCTATAGTATGGGGTCAACCTGCAACTACATTGCTGCTATATTTTTTCAAGTTGAAGAAGCATGGAGGAATGGCTTTACTGCATTCTCAAAGACTTCAAGGGAAAAAGAATTGGGCATACCAGGAAAAATGATGAAGCTTGAACTTTGGTGAAGGATATGGAGTTTAAAAAGCCACATTACAGATGGAGTAAGTTCATGTTTGCAATATATATTTTTTCTAGCTATGTTAAAGAATTGATCAGTATTTTATTTGTTCATATCAGCCTAATTCATGTTTAAATCCGGATCATTAAGTTCTTAATTCCTTTATTTATTTAATTCTAGGTCGACACCCTAGACCTGCATCCAGAAGAAAACTTTTTGACCCTACTCAGTCCAAAAGAATAAGCTCCTCTTCAGAAGACCCAAGTCTTGCAGGTCTTGTCAATGCCCTATATCCAAGCCATAAAAATGCTTCAGCATTCCAGTATCTTAATATGCAGCAAGATGCAACCAATTATTCACCGGATGCTGATGTAAACGTACAAAATATTATTGAAGTTACTACAAGTGAAAACATCCCTACCCCCCTAAAGAATATTGCTCAATTACATCAATCAACTGAATCGTTTCTGGATAACTTGCCAACCTACACTCAAAACCAGGTAGTTCAAGTTGGTCAGTCAGAGTGAAATCTATGGAAAGATCATAGTCGGATTAATTACCAGTTCTGTATGTCACGAGGTAAAAAGGCGTAGAGAAAACGAGTCTTCCAAAGCTGCAAAGAATATAGCAGAAAGGGTATGTAGTCTTGGGAGAAGTATCGATCATCTACCTCAAATAAAATATGGGAAATGCATGGAAGAAAGTGCACGTGAAGAATACACAAAGATAATGAGTAAGCACAAGGAATTTAAAGCAGATTTGTGTGGACTGTTCATTTTGAAAGATTGTGTTTACATGGGGGCCAGTCCTGATGGAAAAGTACATTGTAAATGTTGTGGGCATGGATTACTTGAGATAAAATCTCCATACTCTCTAGTTCATTCTGATCACGGCATCAAATCATTACCATATCTGGAAAATAATAATGACACTTGGGCACTTAAGAGGAATCATGCTTATTACAGCCAAATTACTTGGCAGCTTGGCATATGTCAACAGAATTATTGTGACCTTTTTATTAAAAACCCCAAGTTAGAGGACAGCATTATTATCCGAATCAATTTTGAAAAGGAACAATGGGATGACCTTTATAAGGCAGCAGTATCATTTTTTAAGAATGCAGTTGCCCCATTATTGATTGATTTAAACGTATTTGATAAAAGTGAAGTTTTTGCCAGTTCCACTGCAGTTTTGTGTTCTCAAGAGCCACAGCCATCTACCTCCCAGTCATGTTCTAAAGCTTCCCTATTGCTGCATAAACAATCAGACAAAGTAAAAGAAACACCAGCTCCTCAAGCATCTACTACAAAAAGAAATGTGAAAAAGAAAGTGAAAAAAGAAGACAAATTTTGGTCCTGTGTATGTTTGTCCTTCATGTTCTGACATTTGCAAAGATGTGGAAGAGATAGGAGGATTACAGTGTTTGCTGTGATAAATGTGATAAATGGTATCACTTCAAATGTATTGATGGCTACAGTGAATATAGAAAATTCTGGTTCTGCATCAATTGCAGATAACATGTATAATCAAGAAAAAAAAGTTGATGTTAGATTAATCTTAATATTGATTGAGGTACAACTTAGATACACATTAAACAAAATGCTTTTCTTTTTCAAAAACTGTAAGGTTTTGTCAATCTTTGCTTTGGTTAATGCAGGTACTGCACTTTCCTTTTCAGGTTCACTCAACTCTTGACATTTGTCAACTAGCTCCCTCAAAAGGACATCTTTTTTATGACAGTCTTGACAAGAAGATGGCTCAGATGAAGCATAAGCACTGTAGAATTGTAATGATATATTTCCATTGTGGTCACAAGCTCTAAAATTACAAGAGTCATTGTTATTGATGGAGACAGATGCATTACTGTCGGGATGACTGAGGATATTTTAATTTAAATCCACTCCTTGTTCATCACATTTATTTAATTCTAATTTCCTTTGTTTAGCATTGGTTGTGTGATATTCATGACGTACTGCAGGCCTTTTCCTTGCTTTTGGTACGGTAACATAATATGGAATGCTTCCCATTTTTAGGGTTGGATATGGGTTATTAGAAGTGGGCTCTCCATAAGTAAAGTGCTCCGACCATACCCTTGCATTTGAATCAGGAACCCAGTTTTTTCCTGTAGTTTGGTCTTTTCTGTGTATTAGTTTTGCCCACTCAGCTTTATGAAGAGAAGGAAAACAAAGCAGCCTAAATGGGGGATCACAAAGACAACCTTCATGCATATGCAGACACTTGTGGACTTCACACAGTGATTTCTTCCACCTTTCGAGTTTATATGTTGAATTACTGCAGTCCAAAACAGCACAAGTTTTTCCCATTTTCGATAGTTTTCCCAATATCCAAATACAAACAAATAAATTTTGATAAATCTCAATACTATGCTTCGTTTTCGATATATAATGACGAGCTATCGCTAGAAAAAACGTCTACACATGACTTTGTTTGTAATGGACACATTCTATTTCCGGTTTGTCGATCGAGATGCCGAATCGGCTTATAAAGATATGTAAAGAAAAGTTTTGATCATTTCAGAATAATTAACAGCAAGAAAATGAAAGAGAATGTCCATTAGAAATACTTATACAGCAATATAGTTTTCATGAATAATCTTTCAGTCCTGGACCCATGATGCGGAAATTCCAAGAAGGCAAGGAGGGTGAATACATGGGTGTGAAGCTGGCAGGGGCCAACACAGCGCAAGTACAGAAAGTTGTGAAAGGACTTTTGAAATCCCTTGATGACCGTTTCATGGATGTGCAGTCTAGTGTACTGAAGAGTACCAAACTTGCTGATCTCACCTCATGGCCAGCAAAGTATGATGATGACTTTGGTAATAACTATGTCACTGTTATCATTGATCATTATAGAGTTCATCTTGAACAGGCAGAAGTCAATATCAATGATGCTGATTAAGAGTGGACCACCTTGAAGAAGAATCTATGTGAAAATAAGGAAGTAAAATCCATGAAGTGGGTTGATATTAACACAGAATATCAGCAAAAGTGTCCAAACATTCTTGCAGTAATTGATCTCATCTTGTCTCTCCCTGCATCTACATCTGAATCTGAAAGAGGGTTTTCACAAATGAACATTATGAAAAACTGTTACCATGTCCATGCTTCTCACAATTCAACTACATGCAGGCACTATCCAGGAGTTTGACCCAACTCCAGCTATCCACCAATGGAACCAAAATCATAACAAACGTCCATGCTTTATGGACAAATGTCAAAGGAAGAGGCTGGTTGCAAAATGCGGCTCAATACCAAAATGAAACACTAACGCAAAATGCAACCACTAAGAAATTTTCATCATTACAGTTGTATGCTGGAGTCACAAACGGCCTTTTATCATTAGGAAGAGCTAGGATTATTAATCAATAATCGTAGGGTAGAGATTTTTCAGATTTTTATGCACATGTTTTCCAGAGGCTCTGAGTTTATTATATATATGCAAAGTAGTTACTGTTCCAAACTGTAATATGCACAGGCATTCATGGAGGAGATTACTATTAATTAATTCATGGATCCTCAATTTTTTTGAAAGAGAGTTTCGGAAGAGAAAGTAGGTTGTTACTAATTGTATAATTATATTGATGAAACGTATAGTGTTTGATTTCAATGCTTTTGATTGGAAAATTAATTGTTTTTGTAAGAAAAGTAGGAATATAATTTTGTTGAGAATTTATGTAATAACAATGCATTTCTGTATTAACCTTTCATATAATATGATATAAACATACAAAACAAGTGGTTTTTAAGTCAAATAAAACGCAAATAAAGTAACATTAGACGTAAACAGAAATACTCAAATACATTTGGAATTAAAAAATATAAAATAACGTTCTCATGCACACAATCATACCTCACAGTCATGTATTTTAACCCGAGACGTGCGTGAAATAATGACGTTTCTATGAACAGATTTTTTGTAGTATCTGTGATTCAATACTCTACACAGTACTCATACTAGTACATTTTACTCGACTTTCATCATAGAAAATATTGTTTAAAAAATGAGAAATATCATTTGTTTTATGGTTTTGATTATTCTGCCTATTATTGGTAGATCTTTGTGTGCCCGCCAAAAACCTTCAGACTCAGTCAGAGCCGTCTTAATAAATTAGACAGTGAAACATATGGTATAATTTTGAAAATGGTTCAAGGAACTTTTAATATCCCTAAGAGACTCATGTCTAATGTACAGCGTGCTGCCTATTATCGGTTCTACCGCAATAAAAAGCTGTTTTCTATTACTAACGGCGAACTGTATTTCAACAAAAAACGCGTGATCTCTACTCGTGATTTAAAGCAACAAGTTAAAAAGATTTATGCTAAAAATAAAGGCACTGGTGCAAGAAAACTCTTACATGCAATTAGAAAAACATATGCATGCATTCCAGAGAGACAGATCCAAAAGGTTTTAAATACAGATGCTACTCACCAACGTCTTAATGTTGTTTTCAAAGACAAACCACCCTTCAAGCCTGTCTTAGCAAAGCACCCCCATGAACGCTTACAGATCGATTTAGTTAATCTGCATCAAAAGGGTCCAAGTGGTGATGGTAACAAATGCAACTACGTCCTAACAATCATGGATGTTTTCAGTCGTTTTGTGTGGTTTTTTTCCACTGGTCTCTAAACATAGTAAAAATGTTGCCAAATGTCTGTTAAATATTTTTGAAACATATGGAAAACCCAAAATCGTACAGTCCGATCAAGGCTCTGAGTTTAAGTCACACGTAAAAAAGTTACTGAGAGATAAGGGGATAAAATTTATCAATTCAAGAGCTTATCATCCACAAAGTCAAGGTAAAATTGAAAGAATGCATAGTACACTAAGAAAAAAGATTGAATTTGACTGTCTTAAAAAAAAGACTTTTAAGTGGTCTACACAACTGAAAAAATATGCAAACATCATGAACAATGAACCAAAAAGAGTTTTGGGCAACAAAACACCATTCTGTGTATATTTCGGCAGGGACGATGGGAACGAGACTTCAGAAAGTATTCGAAATCTTGCAAGAAAAGCTACTGAAAAAGCTAGTGAGGAAATGATACGGAGACAGAAAAAGACTCTTACATCTTACAAAATAAATGATAATGTTCTCGTAAAATGCAAAAAAATCTAACGTGATCGTTGAAGAAGGGACTATAGTTGAATGCAGAGGAACAAATTATAAGGTGCGCATTAACGGAGAAATCAAAACCTTCTGTGTGTCAGATTTGAAAAAACTACCATTAGACAAAAGGGGACACAGAAACAAGTATTATATCCCTTTAGGATTACACGATGCAATAAAGGTGTTTGAAGAACAAGGTTTCCATATATCCCTAGATCCCCCAAAAGATGGCAATTGCCAGTTTGTAAGTGTAAGTGACCAGTTGAAGCAAATTGGAATTAAAAAATCTCCAGATTTGATCAGATCTGAAGTTATTTTACATTTGATTGAGCATTATGATGATTACGAACATTTTGTTGCCAGTCCCTTCGATAGATATGTGTCTGGTATGTCAGATGATGGAACATATGGTGATCATATTACACTGCATGCAATGTGTATGCTTTACAATGTTCGCTTCGAAATTTTGTCTACCACAGGACCTGAAGATAACAAGACTGTGGAGGTCTCTCCCAAAAGTCAAACACTGTATTTAGGCCACTTTCCTGAGGAAAATGGGGAACATTACATGTCATTGGAAAACTTTTACTATCGTAGAAGAAATAACAATAAAATAGAACAATGTCAAAGTGAAAATAACAATGATGACTCTAATGAGGAAAATGCAATGACAGATGACGAAAGTTTGAAAAAGTGTGAGCATGTGAGAAGTGATGGTCAAAACGATAATGTTGATAATGTCGACGATGATAATGCTTATGATGGTGATGACCACCACCTCCATGCACATACATATACATGTACACGTATAAACATAAATATTTAACTGATTTCCTGTATGAATATCATTTCAAAGATATAGCATACAATTTTACCTTGGCATTTCACGTCAAACATCATTTTTTTAATGAAATGCATTATTTTATTAATTGCTTACTAAATAAACCCGCACATTTGGCTACCTGATTTTCAATTCCCACCAATGACTTGTTAGTTACCTCTGCAAACCTCTAATGGCTATAGTTTTGTAGGTGACCCAAAAAAAATTTACGGCAAAACATAATGGCTATAGTTTTGAGTAAGAAAAAAACGGCAAAACAATTGGTATGTGATAAGAAAACAAGGGTTGCATTGCCCAAAATGGGGACTTATTCATCATTGGAAAAAGGGCTCACACATGTGAGCCTATAATAGGATCAGGCATTGTATTAAAAATAAAGGCAGCAGCATCCAGTGCGACAGCACAGCAACCGTTTGCATCGACTAAGTCTATAGTGAACCAGGTGGTGAGAGACCATCTAAATCCAGACATGTCTGCCCACTTCCACCTACAGAGTATTTAGCTCGTAATTTAAATAGAAAACGACAGTTTGGAAAACCCAAACACCCTCGGAATTTAGATTTTGATCTCAATCATAACTTTATCCCAGAGAATTTTCTTTTATCTGATGTGGAGGTAAATGGTAGACGCCATCTACTGTTTGCATCACAACACCAACTAAACTGTGGTTAAAGTTAAAAATTGGTTTGTAGATGGCACTTTTTTGTTGCACAAAAACCATTTCTACAAATGTGGTGTATTCACGCATTTGTGCGATCAGGTGACCATATTAAGCAGATACCACTGTTGTTTGTTATGATGTCTGGTAAGAGAACTGCAGACTACAGAGCAATTTTTAAAGAAATTAAGAGTCTGGCACCCAATACAACATTAATGTGAAATCAATAACAGGAGACTTTGAAAATGCTGTGTGGAGTGCAGCAAAAAAAGAGTTTCGAAATATTGAGCACCATGGATGCCTATTTTATTGGAATCAGGCAATATTCAGGAAAGTCCAAGAACTTGGCCTCCAAAAAGCACTTTGTAGAAAATATGCCATGAATAGATTTATTAGGAAAATAATGGCATTGCCCTTTTTACCAGCTGAGTGGATACCCACTATTTTCCAGCAATTAAAAAGTGATGATTTAACACCACCACTTGTAAAATTACTAGAGTACGTTAACGCCCAGTGGATAACTGGATCAAGCTTTCCTCCGTCCATGTGGACAGTCTACAAAAGAGTGTTTCGTACAAACAATGACTGTGAAGGCTTTCACAACAGACTCAATATGAAAGTGAGAACAGGTAGTGACAATAATAAGCCCAACTTGTATAAAGTTATTCTCATTTTGTTTGAAGAATCTCAGGATGTGACATACACGTGCAGATATGTTAAAAAAACAAAAAAAAATACAAGGAAAGCTCAATGAATTGTACGAAAAGTTAGCTTCGGGTGAAACTCTGTATAACCTCTCATTTTATTGTTAATATTTGTTTTTTTTTCTATATAGTTACTGTTGCCATGGAGGATTCTGAATCCAATCCATTAAATATTCATGAACCTGACAGGTTTTGTGCTAAATATCTTGATATTATATTAAAAAAGTGTGAGCCATGCTCTCCACAAGATGCTTCAAGCTGCATTTTATGGACAGGGTCTCAAAGTCGAGGCTATGGACGCATGTCCTATACATTTAGCCTAGATGGTGGCATTACCAAGATTAAACGCTACATTAGTACACATCGATTACTGTTTGGGTGTATAAATAAATGTGTATGCTTATTGCACCCTTCATTCTCTCATATACATGTGTCACACATGTGTCACAACAAACTGTGCTGTAACATCCATCACCTCACATCGGAAACAAGAGCAGTAAACGATGAAAGATCAGAATGTTAAAGTCACATGTTTTAAGGCAATTCAGATATACGTTTTTCCCTTTGTCCCTTTTTAAGGTTATTGAACCGACTGTATACCGCATACAGGGAAACCAAAGAGCTTACAACCACGACACGTTAAAACCTGCTAGGTTGCGAGAATCGCTGGATACCTCGGTTACATTGAATACATGAGTGAAGGCTCGGATATTATTCGTCTGATGAGGATAATTTAGATGCTGAAAATGCGAGGGAAGATAGGAATATAGACCCTCTTGACAGGGCCCAAATGATGGGTGATGGGAATATCCTGCAATGGCTCGAGGAGGATGACCCTGCCGAGGATCATCATCCTTTGACAGACACGATGGTTGGCAGTATGATGACAATTTTCGTCTTTTGAGGATACATTTCACCAAATGCGTGCAACATTGAGAAATGAAAACCCTGGCGTACATGACGATATGTTGCCACAAGATTTTCAATCTGTACTGGGACAAGAGACCTGTGTTCGAAAATCGTAGTGATCATGACGAGGATTAACCAGAGAATGAAGCTAGTGAATTAAACACTTCATTGTTATGATTATAACTCCATTACAATCTGTACATGGCCTTTGACAGTTCAAATTCACAGAACATATTTGAATACTATTCAAATATGTGTTCCTTGAACGAGTTCATCGTGTTGGCATTATAGACAAACATTATTTATTTAGTTCATCTGTACACAACACAAAAACACAATTCGAAAATAGTTTCGCAACTCCTGTCACCATTTTCAAAACGTCTCTGATCATGTCAGGATTAACCAGAATTCGTATGAAGCTAGTTCATGAAATCTTTATCGCCTCCCTGATGGTTCTTGATTATAACTCCCCCCCTATCCAGTACAAAACTTTGAACAAGATGTAAAGATGAACTAAATATATTTGAATACTATTCAAATATGTTGTTTGATGAAAGCAAGTAATTGTTGAAATAGAACTAACAAAACAAAAGCTGAAACACAAGCTAAAAATAGATGAAAAGTTTAATGGTCACAGACTATATGAGTTTAATCTTTGCAGCCTTTCATGCACAGACCGGCATATTTGAGCATATTGATGTCATGGGTCTTCGTACCATACACAACCTGCATGGCAGTACATCTTCAGAGGCAACCTTTTTTTCATTAATTAAGGAAAACAGAACATCAGCATCTTTGCCATTCGTTGTCCAATAAGTTCTTTTTAATTCCATTTCAAATTGCTCAACATCAGGGGGAAAAGCTGGTGTATCATATGTCCAATATTTCTCATCTGGTTCTGGGGAGGTACCAACTCCTGCATATTTACCTAGATCTACCAGAAATATGGAACTATATTACTACAGAAAGCACCAAACTGAACAAATGTTATCACAACTTCTTAACAAGCCACACTCTTCAGTGAAATAGAAAGCTGACGGGATAAACGCTTTAGCTGCTTCCAAGCCCAAACTGAAGCGCTCTTCTGTGAGGCTAATGGCAAAAGAAAATGAAAGAAAGGGCAATTATCTGCTTATAATATATTTATAAATATCATAAAGCTACAAAGTTAATGTGATTTTTGATTTAAGTGACCTGTCTATGGGAGGCATTTTAAAAGATATCATAATATGTATGTTTTAAGTCTACATTATACTTATTTAACATATATACGTTATACAAATGTAATTAGATGTTTTCGATCTTCACTGATTATGAACACATTTACAAATGTAGTTGTACTATTTTTCATGAAATGAATCTTGCTTTTTTCAGCTGCTCAAGATGTGCTGGCTATTGTGTCAGTGCCCGATCTCCTGAAAGAAGATGTGTCCAAATTCATCCTTACTGAAGAGGATGATGAGCAGATGACCCCATATATTGTGACTGGCCAGGATAATTTGGACTCAAACTATTTCTACATAATGGTTGATAATATAAAAATCTGTCATACACAAACCTCGACAAAGGCCATTAAACTGGTTGATGTACTAAGTAATTTATTTTCTATTTTTTCACACTTTTTATGCAGAAGCTGAGAAAAGATGAATGCTGTCAATTGGAAGAAAACAACATGGTGTTAGCACATTATGATAAAGAGTGGCCAGCAGTTGGGAAAGCAAAAAAAAGTGTGCAAACCATTCATAAAAATTAAATGGTACCCAGGGCTTGGTGATAACCAAGGTGAACTCTCAGGGCAATGGTTTCCGTCAAAACAGTATAAAGTGGAGAAATATGAAATTTCAAAAATATATTTTATCTTCAATTCTTTACAAAACAATTATTTGAAAAGAAAGAAAGTGGTGAAAAATTCACCACTTTTTTCAACCTGGCTGAACCTCCTGGTAGTTATGACAAACCCTATTCTTTATTTGTAAAACAATTTGCACACAGGGGCACTTTGCTTTGGAGAGTACACTCTCCAACTGTGGACATTCTTAACATGAATTCTCTTTGTCTTCACAATGGGAATATAGATTCTAATAACCTTGTCCAATGTCCATGTCTATAAGTTTCACGAAGGACAGTATTTTTGTGAGTGTAGCACTCTGTGGTCAGGAGTGTAAATCCTGACCATGTGCACTCACATATTCGATATGTCCAAGAAAACATAAATCCTTTAATTCATGTTCTATTTAACATTCCGGAATGTCTTTTCCCCAAACGCTTTTGGCAAGAAAATTATGAAAA
>JAGTTF010005784.1:0-18596 GCA_019095985.1 Streblospio benedicti
CTGAAAATAGAAAAGAAGGGGGAGTCTTAGTTCAATTTCCTTGACAATCTATTTATTTAGTGCGAGCTGTCTATCATGCATTGTTTATGGTTAGACGGGCACATCCCTCTCTATCTCTCATTCTGTTGGCCATTCGCTTGATGTGGCATCTCACAGCGCTGCATAGCTATTCAATTCATTAGTGGCAAGTTTATAACAAAATTTTAACTTGACTGGTTAAGTTAGTGAAGTTAGTATTTAACATTTAGTAAATTGACCTTAACTATTGCCACAATCCGATGTTGGATAATGTTCATACATGTTCAGACATTCTTTCCCCTATACATAACAAATTGGGTTTGTTGTTATTTTTATTTTAATTTAATTTTACATATAGGTCTTTCCCATTCCCCACACTGATACTGGATGTTCGTTTACCTATAGATCCATCCTTTTTGGCGGCTTCCGGGGGCGTTGACTGCTGTTCATTAGGTATCCATGATCGGATCTGGAGTTGTTGATCCTGACTCCGTCTCTATTTGTCTGGTTAGAGAGTCTCTGAAGTGTCCTGTGGGCTGGATATTGAATTTGGGGTTCTGGTTAGGATGGTGTATTGTCGAGTGTTTGGCTATTACACTATTTTCATTAGATCTTCGGAAATGTTCTTGGGCTCTGGTGTGTAATGTTCTGCTTGTTTCCCCATGATACAAACTAGTTTTATTATTGTTTAGGTAGTCTATGCATTGTATTTTCGTATCCGTACCTCCTTTTTGTTGTTTTTCTGCAAACTAGTTTTTATTGGTCTCTGAGTAACAGACTGGACATTCATTGTTCCCACAATCCTTTTCTTCTTGTGGTGACGATTTGCACAGTATGGATTGGAGAGATCTGCCGCCAGTTTCTATTATTTTTGCCTTTATCAATCCTCTGCTGTTTCTATCAGTGTCTTGTGCTATTTTTTCTCCATTTTTCCGCTAGTTTGCTGTTTGGGGTGATAGGACAGAATATGGGGAAGGTGTATTTCTTATCTGAACTATTGCTGTTGTACCATTTGGTCTTTTTTTCTGTTCTTTATCTATGTTTCTCTATTCTCTATTCCAACTCCTGCACGTGGAAGAAGAGAAGCTCCCTGCAGGCAATCAAGAAGTATAGACATTTCATTCTTCTCCCAAGAGAGATGCTGCACATTCTGCTTCTTAGCGATCAGCTGCCTGAATCTAGTGTCGTAACGCAGGTAGCGTCTGTACCCGGGTACTGCTTCTGAATGTCCATCACGCGGATCATGTAAGTCATGAAAGCTGGCCCCATGTAATAACTTTCTTAGCTCTAATATCAGATTTATGTAAAATGGAATCTGAGCTGGTCAGTTCATTTTATTTCAGCTCTAAGCTGAGATTTTTTAGATCTTTTATTTTAAGAGCCAGCTCTTTTAAGATCAATAGGAAGATCAACCATATGGTAAAAGATTTTTTTCTATCATTTGTGAGTTTGCCACCTTATAATATGATATATGTTGATCTGAAACATCCACACAGATAGTCATTGTGATCTTTCACAGCTATGGGTCGTCTTATGTGCTGTACAACCTATCTTGTGGACTGGTGACTGGCGGTTCACACATCTTTCCCACGCCTTCCTCAGCTCAGGGTTCGTCTTTTTGGTGGGAAAAGTCAGAAGTCTGAAGGGCTCAGGACACACACAGAACTGGTGCTGTGTGTGGTGCACACTGCAGATATCTTGATGAAATGTTTTTAGCATGCTCCCGTTATTGTGGCAGTCCGTAACACTACAGTATCTCCTACTATGCCGTTCTTTAGAATCAGCCACGGTTGATTAGTGCACAAATATAAAGTTCCTATAGACGTCACTCTTGGCGGTGCTTACCAGTGGTTTTTTTGTTTTTTGAGTTCATCTCTAGAAGACCTTATACCAAACCAAAATGCATGGTGGACAAAACATTACTGGTGTCTTGCCACTGAACAAACTAAAGTGGAACATTCCTATGCCACCTGCTTTATCTTGGAGCATTTTTCAGCATATTATTTCAAAGTTTTAGAAAAACCTTTACTGCTCTCCTCATTGTATTGACTGCAGGTGTGTGGCGGCCATGTAAAAATGAGTTGACAATAAATTTTAGTCATTCCTAATATCATCAAAATGAAGGTTTAAGGACCTACAATTATTAAACACAATTTTAAAATGCGACATCTGGTCTATCAAATCCAAGGAAGTATCACACATTTCAAGGGTTGATGTTTCATGCAATCTGCATTTCTGCTTGAACTTGATGATCAACGTGTAATGCAATGTCATTGAAATTAAGAATTTGGAGATTTTCAATGGACCTTACTTCTTATCTTAACAATCACACAAGCTGGGAGTGGAGTCAGATGCAATTTTCCCATTCTCCCCCAAGCCCATGAAATCAGGTTCCTGTAGGCAGTGTAGCGGTATTTCCTGAAAGCAGAATTACATATACTTACTACAATTTTATCATTCTTCCAAACTTATCCACTCTAGTACGCTAATAATTGAAGAGATATTATAATATGTGAAAATGTTGACTATAATTCATCTACCTATGTACCTCATCTTGTCAGCATTACGTTTGCCATCGTACAGTCTTGTTCCAAAATGATGGTAAACAGCATCAAGCACTTCTGTTTCTAGACAATTTAGCTGAAAACCTCTGTGCTCTGTAATGCATGTGCACGCCTCTTCCATTTTCTTCACAAGCTTATCGCACTCCTTGCAACAAAAGAGGCTTGCAACATCCATCTCTTCGCCACAAGAACACCTACATTTTTTTTTTTTTTTTTTTTTTGAAATGTAAAAGTTTTATCATACCAAATGTGAAACGCTGTCAAATTAAAAAAAAAAAAAACATATTTCACACAAGTCAAAGAAATTTTAAAGCATACATACTTGACATTCTTAAATAAATATATTTCACCCTTGAAAAGACAAGTTCATAACTGAGTGTTTCATTTACATATTCTTTGTTCACAATACTAAGATAATTAAGCACATTTTGTGTAATGTAAACAATAATTTCTTCCATTTTATTAAATACATATTCAAAAGTCTTTTTTACATAGCTGTTATCATTATTTCTAAATTCATAGTACATGTTATAAAGCACATAGCTTGAACTATATACCTTCTCTTTAAAGTAAACCAGAATTTCTTCCATTTTATGAAATACATATTCAAAACGATTTCTTACATAGCTGTAATCATTTTTTATGACTTTATCATACATATTATACAGCACATTGCTGGCATTGGCATACAGGTATGTAGCTACATCTAACTTAGGCATTTCATAAATTCTTACATATGCATTATCATAAACCCCACTCATACACTGAATATGATAAATTTTTGATGCTTTGAAGTACATATACTTCATCCGGGTGTAGAAGAGTTCTTTGCTGGGTAGTTAATTGACATATTCACCATGCTCGATATTCACGTAGTCAGATATCTTTGTTGTTAAGTAAACAGAATTCTTTTCTAAAATATCTCGTGCATGTTCAAAGCTGTTTTTACCATAGCTATATGTAGCTGAATAATCATTGTCAAGGGTAATGTTAGGAAAACTCTTTTCAGCATTAATAAAATTGCTGAAATCATCATTTTTTTATTTTTTTTTTTTTATTTTTACTCAATATTTAATAAAACAGGTTTGTACAGAAATGTGCTCTGTAATGCACGTGCACGCCTCTTCCATTTTCTTCACAAGCTTATCGCACTCCTTGCAACAAAAGAGGCTTGCAACATCCATCTCTTCGCCACAAGAACACCTACATAATAGAGTAATAACAGGTCAGGTTATTTCGATGCTATTCCCACACTGACTCAATTAATTTTAAACCTGTTTTGTTTGATGTAGGATGTAAGAAAGACAAAGGACATATTAAAAAAGTATTAATTCCTCTAGAAATGAGTATTGATCAAAGAAATTCTGTTCAAATGCACACAAGAGACAGAAGGCTGTGACTGTGTATCATATGACCCCCTACTACTCCCACTAATTTCGCTATTTTCTACATTTTCCATAATCAAATAGTACTACAGTAAAAGTCCCCACCAACGGAGCAGTGTTCAACAGAAAATACAAGCAACGGAAGGAATTGCTGTGCGTTAACATTTTCCCTTATATAGATAAGTAAAACTTGGAGTAATCAATGGAATGTCCTTAGCAACGAACAACGGAAGGCTTTTGGGTGACAAACAACGGAATTAACCTTATTTTGCTTCCTTTGTTATCGTATTTCTTTGTTCGAGCCAATTATTCCTGCTATCACACGTGGTTTCTTTATGTCATAACAAAGACGTAGTCTCTGTCGTCCTGTCCCTGTGTTGGCGTGGGTTCACCATTTATTCTGATTGAACGAGGCTAACAAAGATGTATAAAAATACGTCCCTGGTGTCTTTTTATATTTTGTACGCTGCTGTCTCAAAATAAATTTATTAGACACAAGCTTCATGTCAAGCTTCACCAGGAGTGCCTTATAATGCATTTGATTGACCAGAACATGAATTGGAGGTACTTGTTGGTGAGCTTCAAAATTAATTTTCCTGTGCCAACCCTCTAAATCGTTGTTGGTGTGGATGCCATAGCCACACATTTGATTGCCATTAAGCCCTGACCACAGAGCGCGTTCAAAATCCAGCATAAGGTCAGTCCACCGAACCGATTGTACACCTCCCAGATAATCAATAATAGCTGACAAAACGTTTCTATATGACTCAGCTGATGCATTCGACATCAACACAAAACAGACGGGTACCTGTTTACTTGAATCTCCTTTGTTTACAAATACATGCAAACTGAAAAAACTGAACAATGGGGTCTCTCATTACCTTAAATGTACCATCCATATTGATAGTTTTCGCTTTTTTTTAAATGGCCTGTTGCTCAAGCTTAAAAAATACCAAGTGTCTATATCGATTTTCATTTGTCTTAACTTCGAATTGGTAAAAATCTTGAGGTAAGTTTAGCTCCTGTATTGTGAAATTCATATCTTTTGGATCTGCCGGTCTTGCTTTTTGTCTATACCTGTGTAACCAGTGTATACTGTTTAGCATATTAAATATGACCAGTGTATTATTGTACACTGTCTAGCATATTATTTTATCCACAAAAAACAAAGTCCTGGTAAATATTTTAAATGCTTTTATTTCGAACAATGTTGAAACGTGCACTCTCTATTGGCATCTGCCCCTGTCCTCTCAAAAAAAAAAACTTTTATATCACGTACGCTTGGCAGCGACGTGGCACTTCCATTCTTATACAAATGTCAAATCCTCATTGGTTATTTATAATGTACTTGGCATGGTGAATGATATGATATCAAAAATGTATGAAGATGACGAGATGCGATGCGATTGTGATACTGAAATGAATAGATCGATGCATCAAACGTTGCATGTAACTACGTTGTTACATGAGCCCCCCCCCCCCCCTAAAAATAAATATCTCCCGACATTTCCCAAAACTACACATATATATATGTGTGCATCTGCATACTCAGCGCCGCCGCAAAACATGAGCCAACATACCAAATCTTTGTGATTGGGTCTGAGAATTCTCTCCCTCATGACTGCATGTACAATATGAAGGGATGCACCCAGTGAACCCGGTGGCTTCTCAACTGATATGTCTCTGCTGTCCTTGAAATCCACACACACATCACCGTCATATCCAGGCCGATGTGTATCTAGTTGTAGTTGTCTGTCACAATTATCATCATCATTAAGCCACTTGTCTGAATCACGAAAGGAGAAATAAAAATGAAAAACCCATGTTTCATTGGATGCTAAACCTCCAAAGATTCACCTGTCAGCCTGGTGATGGAATTTGCTCTTCACACTCACCTTTTTCACCACTAAAGTATACAATATATTTATTAAAAAGTAGTTGTCATACACAGTGGACATTTATTTGATGGTTGAATGATGTGAAATGGCTTTTTCTTGGGCAAGTTTTGGAAGACGATTTTGCTCCAGATTGTCGAACATCAAGTAGATTGAACAATTTAAACATGGCCCAGTTTTGTATATTTTGGATGGAAACAATTTTCCATCTACCTTTCCATTTGTATCACCAGTGGTTAAAGAATATTTATATTCACTTGTGATTGACTTACCAGCGATAAGTTGTCATTTTTGGAGTTGGCTCAGGTACGAACATTCCACACTTCAGGTGCAGCTGCATCTTCTGCATCTGTGTGTAAAGGTACAGACACAAATAACAAAACTGCTGATGTTTTTAAACAAGCACCTCAGGACTACAGATAACGGCGCGCTGCAATGTTATTACACAGTTAAGGAGGCGATAGTAGTAAAATACAATAAGGTGTGGTTATTATGAAGAAGATTCTCATTACCCAATGTTCTTTGCCTTAACATGGTATTCAAGGTTTTTGTTTTATAAATTCCAGCCGTATGAACTGTGTCCATTCCAGTTGGTGTTAGAGATGGTGGGTCTGATCAGAAAAAATGTGGTACATATACCAGATATCCTACAACATATACCTTTTATTTGATATGCTGTGTACCCCTTCATTTCTAAGAATATACTTGTGTATCTCAACGGAACTTCCATTTGTTGTGGAGCTGCAGTTTCTTCCACCGCTAATTCACATCATGAAGGTAGAACTAACTGATGCCATTTTCATTTCAATAGGTAAAGTCATGACATACTCACATACTTAATACTGATGCTGACTCTAGGTGATAAATAGTAATGCCAGTTGAATGCCACCCCCCCCTTCCCTACAACCCTCACCTGAATTAAACAGTCCCTTACCAAAAGTTTTCGTCCAGGGTTTTTTCTTTGCCATTTGAGTGGGTTTTTTTACTTTGTTGTTGTTAGTTGTCTGTATGTTGCTTATGGCATCAGACTCTATATCTGTCTGAAAAAGAGACAAATTCATAATATTAAAAGGAAATGAATAGCTATGACCATTTTTAATGTCTAGGGGAGCTACAGATTAAATTCCTTCATAAGTAGTAAATCACATGAAACTGTTTCCTTAAAAATAAAGCAATAACAGAGACTATGTTGTAAACTTACTTGGCATTCTTTATTCTCATGAGAAATCAATTGTCTTAATTTTTCCTGCAATTCGAATATTCGAGCGCTTCTTTCCTCTAATTGTTGTTCTTTTTTCTTATCCATGACAAAATCATTTATTATCTGCAAAATAAGTATCAATATTTCATTTTAGTTTAGTTACCAAAATTAGGCAGTTGTGCTCTCAAGTTTCTCATTCCTACTATCAATAAGCTCAAATAATAGACAATAAAAGTCAGCTTTTTTTTACCCGATGCCCAGTGAGTTTGGTGATATGTGATCAAAATTTGATTATTATGAAGAATATCTATTTGGGAGTTGATGTAAAAAAAATATAACACTATTGAAAAATTATGTTTGAAGTATCTTTTTTCAAAACGCCTGCAGTTTTTTGCTATAAGTAAAGGAGAAGTATACATAGACACACAATTTAAGCATAATGTTTCTCGTAAACCTAATATGAAAAATAATGATTTACTATGTGACAAAGGTGCCTGATTGAGTCGGCCTGACACATTGGCATCCTCTTACCTCTATAGTCTATAATAATAGTCTTCTATAGTAGTATTCTCTTCAGACACGAGTACATGTTTGTAGTCTTTTATCAGATATATGTACAATAAGGTTTCAATTATGCGTCCTAGAATCAGCACTATAGGTTTAACTTTTCAGGCTTTTTGGCCAAGTTAAGAGTGTCTCATTTTGTTTAGATTAAGTTTGAAATGTGTTTCATTGCATTGCTCTATGGAAGCACCTTGAGCATCAGGAAAATCTGGGGATGTCATTCCAACAAATTTTGTGAATATATGCAAATCCAATGCAAATCTTATTATCACTATTTCTTGTTCAGTAAAAATGCCATGTGTTGCCCCATCGGAACTAATTGAAAAGAAATTTTACTGTTCAAATTGATGTCTAAGGTCAAGCCTAGCAACTTCAGCAATGGAGTATTGAAAGTTTCCAGCTGCAACAGAATTTCAGTATGTTTGACACCGGGGTCACAAACATCGGGGGCAAATGGACCACCGGGGCTGGATTAATCATCGGTAGTCCCTGGTAGGGGAGGTGTCCCATGTTAGTCACGCAGAGCAGAGGTGGTTGCTGGGATGGGGGTGTTGGTGGGTGAGTTGCGGGTTGAGTTTCCCTAATGAATAGCCGCCTCTGATGCACATCCATATCCTCTTTCTCCTCTTCCATCTGTTTTCTCAGGGCCCGTATCTCGTCATGCTGTTCCTGCAACCAGGCAGACTGCTCACTCAGTCTGCCCTGGTTGAGGCGTAACTGATTGAGGCGTAACTGCTCCTGTTGTATTTTTATCTCTTCTTTGAGGTCGGCTTGGAGGCGCAGAGCCACCAGTTGCGCCTCTGGCATTTGAGAGTGTATACCTTATGCTTTCTTTTCCGACAGTTTTTTTTAAAGTAATTGCACATAAAGTTCTTAGTAAACCTCTTACCTCTATAGTCCACAACAGTGATTTTCCCTGACTGCGGCTCCTCGCACAGAGAAGTATTTTCCGACACGAGTGCAGTGAATGGCCAAGTTAAGAGTGTCTCAATTTGTTAAGATTAAGTTTGAAATGTATTTCATTGCTCTATGGAAACAATAATGTGTTGATGAAAAAATAATGATTTAGTATGTGACAAAGGTGCATCATTGAGTCGACCCGACACATTTGGCATCCACTTACCTGTATAGTCATTTTTTTCTTTTTGCCTTGTTCATCTTTGTTTCTTTCAATGTAGTAGTTCTTTAGCACATCTCTTGATTCGCCAGTATAACTACCATGCCACCTTTGAAAGATATTTAGCTGTATTTGTATGAAAATATATTGAACAACATTACTCTGCAATATCCAATCACAAATGCCCTCTTCTAGTGGTTGTAGAACATAAATTCCACAATATTTCTTCTCCTTTTCAAAATTCCAACTAGCGCTAGCGCAACCGGAAGTGAACAACTAAACGTTGACTAAACGTTTCATCACTAGATCTAGTGACAATGAATACACTGGAGTCTTGCCACTCTTCATCCATTTTCATCTCTAAACAACCGGTATAGTACTATAGACTATACTATAGTCTGTGACAGCGAACCAGCCAGATGGCTCCTCACACAGAGTAGGATTCTCTTCAGACACGAGTATTTTATCAGTTTCCCTGCAGTTTTTTAAAGTAATTAAACATAAGGTTTCAATAAGGTTTCAATTATGCGTCCTAGAATCAGCACTATAGGTTTAACTTTTCAGGCTTTTTGGCCAAGTTAAGAGTCTCTCATTTTGTTTAGATTAAGTTTGAAATGTATTACCTTGCTCTATGGAAGCAATAATGTGTTGATGAAAAAATAATGATTTAGTATGTGACAAAGATGCATCATTGAGTCGACCTGACACATTTGGCATCCACTTACCTGTATAGTTTGTGAGAGCGCCCTGATGCGTATCGCACCGGCTGGTGGTGCCGGCGCTGAGACCACAAATGCTGGTGGCATGAAGACTGCTGGAGCCTGAGGCGCCATTGGCATCATGCCGGCTGGTGGAACCCCCTGTAGTCCTTGGTAGGGAAGGCGAGCTCCGCAGAGCAGAGGTGAATGCTGGGATGGGGTGCTGGTAGGCGGAATGCCTGGCGCATCCAGTCCTCCCCCATCCGGCAGTGACTCCCGAATGAACAGCTGGCGTTCATGTCGCCATCTCGGCCTTTTCTTCTTCCATTTTTGATCTTATGCACCTCAGCTCCTCGTGCTGGTCCTGTATCCAGGCAGACTGGTCCTTCATCCTGTCCTGGTTGAGTCGTAATTGCTCCTGTTGGAGTCTCAACTCCTCATTGAGGTCGGCCTGGAGGTGCAGAGCCACCTCCAGGTCGCACCTCTGCCTCTCCAGGCCCCTCTTGTCTTCTCTCCTCTCCCTCTGGTTGATATTCATCCTCGTCTCTTACCGCCTGATTCCACCTGCGCTCGATGGCCGATCCATCCCATGACCCCGTAGATGTCTACTATTTCTTGTGCCATTATTCTGTAACCAAAAGAAAATAGCTATCTGATTTGGGCTGGATTATTTGTTCTCCACCCTGTAAAGAAAATTTCCTCTGGATGTAATGATTTACCCTATAACTATTTACTAATCATCTTTATGAGCAAATAATCCTGAGGAGTTATTAAAATACTTCTTTTTTAATCTCCAACCCCCTCCCGATTCCAGTCATACTGGTGAATTACATGTTTATTGTTTATCTCAAATATTGTATATCTTCACGCAGCACCCCGACTTCCACCACCACTACAAAACTACTTAATCTGAGTTCATGCAAACTACATTTTCTTTCTCTCATATAATTATTTGGCTAGATCTACACATAGATATTTTTACGGCTAATTGATATAATACTCAGGTGTACTCACTGTTCCAGGGTCGACCATTCTGAGTCTTTATATTAGAGGTCTAGTCGGCTCGGTGCCCTCCGCTGTCTGCACCAGAACTGCTCAGCTGAGTCGTCTTCCACCTGTGGATCACTTACCTCAACAACTCTTTGCTTTACTTTTATACTTCAGTAACTGATCTCTTCACCGCCGTCTATCATGGCCCCCCAATTCTCTGGTGGTGGCCCACAATATGGTTTTAAGCTATCTACGTGGACTCGTTTAGGTTTGGCTCAGGGGTCACGCAGAATGGTATAATTCACGTCCGTGGGTCTGTCTATAATATTGACAGGTCCAACCCACCCCTTTGACAGTTTTCCCTGTGGGTAGTAATACCATACATATTGTCCCACTTTGTATTCAAAGGGCTTGGACTTGGTCAGCGGTGTACTGAAACTCTCTTCTAAAGCCTGTGGACCCATTGGACATATTCTATCATAAAGTTCTTCATAAACCTAATATGAAAAATAATGATTTACTCTGTGACAAAGGTGCCTGATTGAGTCGGCTTGACACATTGGCATCCTCTTACCTCTATAGTCTGTTACAGCAAACCTGGAAAAGGATTTCTCTATTTTTGTTGTTAATTGCCAGATGATAAAGGTATAAGTAACATTCCCTGCCACTGTTTCTTTATACTTACTAAACAAGCCATTGAGTCGCAATCTAACTTCTTGCTCTAACACGCTCTTTTCCTTTTCTTTGTTTCCTGTATCCTCAACAACCGTTATATGGAAATCAATATGATTATTAGTGAAACATTTCAAAATGTGTTTCATATCGCATGCTTGTAAATAAATTGAACAAATCATTTCAATTCTCTTATCAAAATGGATAAAACTGATGGAAAAAAGAATTATAAGCTGAGAGCCATGGATATTATTATTATACTTTCCATTCAATGTGATGGCAAACTGGGGGGGGGGGCTCTTACAATAAAAAATTCATATGACTTTCTTCAATGGTGACACGAATTGAAAAATTTACAATTTCATGTTACCATGAAGAAGAAACCAATTCCGTACAATTAAAAAACAATTGTTGATAATTTAAAAACCTCGTCATGATTACATGGTGCACTTTTACAACTTTGTAAACCAACTTATCTTCCTCCCAGTATATTAAAACATGATAAAGTTACAATGGGTTACATGGCACAGTTCATTGTCATAGCGTTAGTTGGGGGCACCCTGTATAAGGGGGTGGCCATCAGGTCGCCTGTAGCTCTTCCACGACCTGTTGTTGTCTTTATCGTTCCCCTCGCAGCCTGGTCTCTTTTAGCAGAGCGTTTTTATTACCTTGAAAGTTTATTTCTACTTCACCCGGAAGTTAGGAAGCCAGCTGAAACACCTGTCAAAACGATAACGATAGCGGTTGTGATATTGGTCCGGAGGTGTTGTTTTGGGATGATAATGGGAAGTGATAATGATGACGATAATGCTTCGAGAATACGCACAAATTGATTATGATAATCATCGTGATAAAAATATCCAAGTGCATACACTCCCCAACATCAAATACAAGAAAAGTTTGGTAACAATTCAATTGAATTCAATTCAATATGAAGTAAATGATTATACTAAACTAGTGAAATTTACGTCAATACAATACATAATAAAATGATATAATGGCTTATCCATGGGTTTGTCAACTATTTGTGTGTTGATGCGCCCAACTGTTTCTTTTCTATGAGTTATTCTCCGTATAAATGAATGCTCCGGCTTTCCAATTTTTTTCATGTAGTCTGTCTAGAACTAAGGGTCCTATCACATTATGCAACTCATTGAAAATATGTTTACTTGCAATGCCAGTGAATAAGTCTGTAAGTGAATCTTTTTTAAGAAGTGTCTTTGCTGTTGATATGGATATGGTCAGTGTTTAGTTTATTTTTTGTTTTCAAGGTGGTATCTGGATGTTTCGCCGGTGCTTTTCTGGACGATTTGACGGTGGCTGGACTATTTCGCCGGCGAGACAATTCGGCGGTACTTTTGCAGCATTAGGCGACATAGATTTCTGATGCATTTTTTCAACCCTTTAGGCAACTAATGGCCATAACATAAACATCTAAACGTGCAAACAATAGTATATACCGTATCCCCGTGCATTAAAGCGCATTGAGCTTGTATTTAGGATGCGTGTTCATATTGATAATAAGCTCATGCGCTCCTATCTGAGAACAAACCAAATTTTCAATAAAAGAGGAAAATTTTTAAACTTTAGAAAGTCATATTGTTTATGGTGGAAGTGCGTACTAGGCACAGCTATTCTACATACTAAATCATCGTTTTATTTTGATGCGCCACTTTTTTAGGAGCTTTTCATAACGCAAACAGTATGGTTTCTCGTTATGGACTCGATCTATGTTCAATAAATGCTTTTAATATCGCGGGATTTCTTTTCGATATGTAAATTTGCCGGCCGTTGATCCGCCATATTTCTTCACCAACAACAGACGAATGAAATGTTATATTTTCATTTTATGGGCTCTAAGGATCTCTGCCTATCTTAATATGAATGGCATGAATAAAGTCAAAATAAAAGAAATGATTTGCTGTTGAAAATCCACCTCAAATGATAGCTATCGTGACATTTAATGGCTTTGAGGAACAAGCGAGTGATAATGGGTGTATTTCTTTGGTTTACTCGATAGACCGTCTAGCCAGGGTCCCTGGCAGGGAGTTCAAACTTGGGTGTGCCCTGTTTCTCGAGAATAAGAGCATGCGCTTGATGTCAAGAACAAATTTAACTATCAAAAGGCCTTAAAACATCGTGTTTTTCGGTTATAAGCGCGGCGCTTTAATGCACGGGGATACCGTAAGAACTCTTAATCACATGTGTTATACAAAAGTCTTGTCATCTAGTATATACTACTTTTGTGTGTGGAAGTCCTTATTTTTCAGAATGGACCTGCTGTCAACAGGCAGGAGGTCTTTATTCAACAGGATTAGCAAAAATAAGACTTCCAAAAACTGGGACTGAAAATTAAAATTAGCACTTGGAACATTGGAGGGGGTTAGTTCCAACAGGATAAAATATGTCAAGTGTGCAAAATTGTTGGCATCATTATACCATGTCTTTGCATGCTCCAGCAATGGAACAGAAGAATTTTTATACATAATTATGTGTCTGGCAGAGCCTACATTCAAGTCATCCTTAACAAAATCTTCTGGTAAGGCCTCTTCAATAAATTCAAAATTTAGGTCTTTGGGCTGTTTAGGCCTCTTGTCTTGGCGCAATCGATTGGCAGATCTGATCAAGGATTGCATCGTGGCCATATCATTCATTGGGTCCCTCCTTTCTAATGTCAGCTTTTATTTCACAAGGGGCACCACCGACTCTGTGGTTGGCCGCCCCTGACATAAACCTGCCCATCCTGCATGACCGACGCTAAATAGGCATTGCCTTTGCCCCTTACAGTACATCTCCATCGTTGCTGTCCTTTCTTGTTAACTTTCCCATCCTTTAATGGTAGCCAGCTACCTCCACCAGTAAATCCTTCCCACGTTTTGACGCACCTTGGATTATGATGGAAGTATCGTCATGTGGAGCCAATACCGTATCTGGTACGTGGATAGATGTCTCCAAGTCAGAATCTCTGCATTATCGAGCTCAGAGACAGACAGCATTCCACTCGTGTTTGGCGATAGCACAGGGGATGGAAGTCGAGTGATTATCGCTTCAACCAATCCGAACTAACGTATACAGGCAGCACAAGATAGTGCAATAAATACTTTAATTAAATGATCATCAATCTTGTGGCTGACGATGTTCCTCTTCTTGAAGTAATTCACCTGTAACATTTAATGACAAAATTATTTTCCTTTAACCTGGAATGCAGTTATATTGAAAAGCTAAGATGACAACCCATTGAGCCGGGCCATAATATGAGTAGATACATATTAGCATCTAATGTATGGAAATGTCACAATAATAAACTGGATTAAAACCTCACAGCATACACAGATGTTTGATTCTATTGCTGACAGAAAATAATTAGTGGGCAATTATATCAATTTAAGAAAGGAATAATGGGAAGACTAGTTGATTATGATTATAAACATAGCTTATATCATCTGCTTGTTCAAAACTATGAACATACTATAAACAAACTATATAACTGTAAGACACAGTCCAAAATGTTGTTCAAATGTGAACTACGGAACAAGCGAGCACATGACATGTAATTGTATACAAAACTGATAAAGACTGCATACGTGAGAAAGCCGGTTAACGAGACTTGCTGGAGATAAAAAAATTCTTAAAATGTGCTTGTTTTTTATTTTAGTATAAAAGTACAAGCATTTCCCTTTATAAAAATGTATAACACTTTAGGGGTTTCGGGAATAGATTTTGGTTTATGGACCATACAAAAGATCATGTATACAATTTCGGTACAGTCAAAATTAACATTTACTGAATTTTTCATTGTATTTGTATTATCTTTTGTATGGTCCATAAACCAAATTCCATTCCCGCAACCTTTAAATTGTTATATATTTTAAAAAAGGGAAATGAATGTACTTTATACTAAAATAAAAAACAAGAACATTTTAAGAATTTTTTTTCCTCCAAATTCTTTTATCTCCAGCAAGTCTCCTTAAGGCTCAGATATCTAGACTCCAGCATATTAGAGTCAGTCTAAGATGGGCTGTGATTTGTACTTAAGGGGAGTTGTGTGGAGTATGATTTTTTTTATATGAATCAAATTCAATTAGATATCATAGCCTTTGAAATAGGAAATGCTAGGGTGGACCTTGCAGGGTGACCTCCCTTCTAAGTGGTGTAGCAGCTGATTTGATGCTAAACGAAGTAGTAGTCAATCCTCGTTCTGATGTCAGTTTCCTCTTTATTCCTTGGATTGGTTGCTTTGTGCCCTATGTCAGTTGTAGCTCGGGGTAAGGATGGTCAGGGGTTGGTCAAAGTGCACACTGCAAACCCTTTGTTTGGGCTTGGGCATCAAATACTTATGGGTTTTGCGGTCATCTGTCCTCTGGAACGGTCAAATCCACTAATCCCTTTCTTCTTGATTCTTTCGCATTGGAAATGGAAACAGACTGAAAGTACAATTAATCTATATATAGAACACAATGGTGGTCCAACCAAAATCATTATTTAACATGTGTATGCGAGCATCATTTTAACGGTGAAATTACTGAAATGTTAAAGATTTAGTATTGCAATTTCTGAAGGTTTCTCAAATCTTAGTATGCTTTTTATCGAATCTGTATATATTATTTAATGACGTATGTGTAGTATCAGTAAAGTTACAATGAATAACAAAATTACATATTTGCCACTACATGAGGTCTATTGATCGAGCTAGCCCAGACCTCTGGAAACAGGTCACACTCAGGTCTGCCTATGGCATCCTAGCCCTGGGTGTGCTCAATGTCTCTCCTGCTCCATCGAGGAGGCGTCTTCCACCTCCACTGACGAGGGCCAATAGCCGTGTATTGATGATGGATATTAATCAATTTCTGTACATTAAAATCGGGTTTCATGTCTCTTACCTTTTCCAGTGTTAACATCGATGGACCTCTGCATATGGGGCAAGGTATCATCCAACAGAGGTGAACCGCTGTGTTCCCAGATATGCACCAATGATTGAAGGCATCTTCCACAGAAGCTGTGAAGACAGGGTAGCAAGCGTGGGGAAGACTTGGTCTCTTGGCAGATGCTTGTTTCTTGACCATGTTTAAATGGGCATTCATCCAAATGGCCTTTTCTTTCGCTTTGTTTTTTTTTAGTTCTTTTTTCTGCAGCTTTGTCATTTTCCTAGCCTCCGCTCGTCCTGTGGGTGGGATGAACCTGGCCGCATATGGCATAGTGTATTCTTGTTTATTATGGAAACTCCAGAATGCTGGATCAAAAAATTACAACTATTTTTGCTTATTATAGAAGTTTCAAGTGCAGACGTTGCCTGGGTACTGCGAGACCAATCGATGGCAGACCACAGAGTGAGGTTCAGGTGGGACCCGACAAGTTGGAGGTTGTAGCTTCCTTTTGTTACCTGGGAGACATGCTCTCGGCTGCCGGTGGCTGTGACGCTGCAACGACAACACGGGTGAAGACAGCCTGGAGGAAGTTTAGGGAGCTGCTGCCTGTTCTCTCATCTCGCCACCTCTCACACAAGACGCGGGGACATGTATACAGTACTTGTGTACGGAGTGCAATGCTCCATGCTAGTGAGACATGGCCCTTAACCAAGCCAAACTTTCAACGTTTGCAGCGCAATGACAGGGCAATGATCAGACAGATCTGCAATGTGAAGCCGGAGAACGTCGCCACCACCAGTTCAAGTGAGCTTTTGAAGCTTCTCGGCCTTGAGGACCTTGACCTCATTCTGAAGGAGAGAAGACTTCGTTGGTATGGCCACGTGGTACGGTCAAGCGGAGCAATCAAGACAGCATGGGACATGCAAGTGGCTGGTATACGTGGAACCGGTAGACCCAAGACTTCATGGAAGCAGGTGACTGAGAGGGATATGAGGGACTGGGGACTCTCAAAAACCGATCCTCATGAGAAAAACACATGGAGATCCGATGTATGCGAACAGCCATGCGTGCAGCTAGCCAGCTACCTGGAAGGGGGTCCACTGAAGTGGACGTTACCCCAGCACCTGCACGTTAATCAAAAACACCGATGATGATGATGATGATGATGATGATGATGATGATGAATGATGATGATGATGAACCTGATGATGATGATGATGAAAAAACAGATGAAATGAAATAGTGAAAATGATGAAAATGATGATGATGATAATGAATATGTGATGATCCATAATGAGCATGATAAAATATGTTCCAAGGTAATTGTTCTAATTTTCATATCCAATTTGAAAAACTGTAATAATATGAATTAACCATCAGCCATGTAAAATATGTTGAAGTAGGTTTGATGTTTTTTGAATAAATGGGGGCTGACCAGCCTCTAACCACATGGACACTTCGCCAACTGGTCTAAAACTAGGGTGCGGCTGGCCCAGTTATTTCTTTGTACCCTGTCGCTCCATGATCTCAATGGCCACCAGGTCATTGTTCCAGCATCAAACATTGATCCAGTCCAGTCTGACAAGTTGGTGAAAATGAGTCCTGCAGCCCTCAGCTGATCTTCACTGGTAGTGGACTGGGGGGATCCGTGAACACATGAGCAAAAGCAGCAGATATAAATGATTGCTTGAGCCTTGGCTTCTGGTAAAGAACATAAGGCTACCAAGCAGAATATGAAGATAGCTAAAACATCCACTGGAGATACGTTATGCTTTTAAAAAGTGTGTATAATTTGTTTATCTTTTGATTTGCTCTTTTGTTAATAGTATGTGCTTATGTAGAAGTGGTGAATGTAACAAGTATAATTATAATATATAACGAATATATAATAAAACATAACCACCACTCGTCGACGCCCTCTTCGTCCCCACTCGACACCACCATCATCCTTGTCCGAACTACTGCTGCTTAAGCTAAGAGTCCAACGTTGGCTTCCATTTGATCTTTGCAGAAACAACGAAACGCAAATTTATGACAATATTATAAAAAATTTCCACATAATTCACATAAAATCTGACTTTATAACCATGAAAATTTCAACAATATTTTACAAATCTTTTATGAACTCATTGAGGCCGTGTCCACAAAACACAAGCAGCCAAAATTGATCAAACAGTTAAGACACATTCATAGCTAAATGAAAATTTTAGATTAACTGAATTACTGAAATATTCTAGGTTTACTATCAAAATGGTGAACATAAAGACACAAAGACAAACTAAAAATCATTTTAAGATTGTGTCAGATATACAGAATGTTTGCATTGCATACTTTTATATATTTTTATTTTCAAGGGCAGCTTGCTGTGCAATTTGCGGAATATGATGGTCTTCAAGATTGTCAAAAACGAAATAAACTGATGACTTTGCAAATCTCTCTGGTCCATCATATTTCACAGATTCAAACCAAACACCATTCAATGTCCCTGACTAAGACCAACTTACCACATAATCGATGAATGATTTTTCGCACACTGAATAACTTTTCCGATGGCAGGCCATTCTGTGTCATAATGAATTAGGACCATTTTGTTCTATTTTATTTTTCTTTGGAGGACCTTGTGCTTC
>JAGTTF010005784.1:18696-30452 GCA_019095985.1 Streblospio benedicti
CCACCACTACACATCTACTTAATCCTAAGTCATGCAGGCTATCATACTTTATTTTTCATGCATTTATTCTTGTTAGAGTTAGACATCAAATTTTTTAGTTTACATAATAGTATAGGTTCACTGTTGTTTTCCTAGAGTTGTTTCTAGTTAAAGGTCCAGGCCTGCCGGTGTCTACCACTGTGCCATTCAATTGACAACATTTTGTTCGAACCGTCATCAAAAAAAATGTATCGTTATTTACCTCCAAATTATGCAAACTCGGTCTCTCCAGCCCCTCATTTCTTCTTCTTTCCTCTCTGGTTGGTATTCATCTACATCGTGAGTAACCGCCTGATTCCACCTGCGCTGCACGGTGTATCATTGCAGTCTAGGTCCCACCTGGGGTCCTGGCCCGAGCTGACTCCTGGGTGGTCCGGCCCCCTGGGTCCCTCCTCATCCGAGCTTTCGTCCGAGGATACCTGGATCCAGCCCATGACCCCATAGATATCCACTATCTCTTGTGCCATTATTCTGTAACCAAAAGAAAATAGCTATCTGATTTGTTCTCCACCCCGTAAAGAAAATTTCCTCTGGATGTAATGATTTACCCTGTAACTATTTACTAATCATCTTTATTAGCAAATAATTCTGAGGAGTTATTAAAATACTTTTATTAACCCCCTTCCGATTCCCGTCATACTGGTGAATTACATGTTTATTGTTTATCTCAAATATTGTCTATCTTCACGCAGCACCCCGACTTCCATCACCACTACAAAACTACTTAATCTGAGTTCATGCAAACAACATTTTCTTTCTCTCATATAATTATTTGGCTAGATCTACACATAGATATTTTTACGGCTAATTGATATAATACTCAGGTGTACTCACTGTTCCAGTGTCGACCATTCTGAGTCTTTATATTAGAGGTCCAGTCGGCTCGGCGCCCTCCGCTGTCTGCGCCGGAACTGCTCAGCGGAGTCGTCTTCCACCTGTCGATCACTTACCTCATCACATAATGTGATCCACTCTGCGATCTCTCTTTGCTTTACTTTTATACTTCAGTAACTGATCTCTTCACCGCCGTATATCGTGGCCCCCCAATTCTCTGGTGGTGGCCCACAATATGGTTTTAAGCTATCTACGTGGACTCATTTAGGTTTGGCTGAGGGGTCACGCTGAATGGTATAATTCACGTCCGTGGGTCTGTCTATAATATTGACAGGTCCAACCCACCCCTTTGACAGTTTTCCCTGTGGGTAGTAATACCATACATATTGTCCCACTTTGTATTCAAAGGGCTTGGACTTGGTCAGCGGTGTACTGAAACTCTCTTCTAAAGCCTGTGGACCCATTGGACATATTCTATCATAAAGTTCTTCATAAACCTAATATGAAAAATAATGATTTACTCTGTGACAAAGGTGCCTGATTGAGTCGGCCTGACACATTGGCATCCTCTTACCTCTATAGTCTGTTACAGCAAACCTGGAAAAGGATTTCTCTATTTTTGTTGTTAATTGCCAGATGTTAAAGGTATAAGTAACATTCCCTGCCACTGTTTCTTTATACTTACTAAACAAGCCATTGAGTCGCAATCTAACCTCTTGCTCTAACACGCTCTTTTCCTTTTCTTTGTTTCCTGTATCCTCAACAACCCCTATATGGAAATCAATATGATTATTAGTGAAACATTTCAAAATGTGTTTCATATCGCATGCTTGTAAATAAATTGAACAAATCTTTTCAATTCTCTTATCAAAATGGATAAAACTGATGGAAAAAAGAATTATATGAATGGTTTCAAGCTGAGAGCCATGGATATTATTATTATGATTACCGGTACCCGATATTTCAGCGGAAAAATTGGTGTAGAATGCCATAATTTTCTTTTGAAAAAAACACCCTGCGCTACTATTAGAGAGTGCTCTACTATTACAAACAAGGCGGTAAAAGATTATTAACCAATTTTCTCCAAAACTTTCTTTGTAAAGTTCTCTTTCTTGAGAAAGTGCCGGCCTTGACCCTTGTCACTTTCAACTGTTAAGAGTTCAGTTGTATCTTTATAACACTAAGGAAGACCGAGCTGACGCCAAGGTCTTCAAGTTCTGCTATCTGGTAATAAATTAGACAATTAGACAATAATAAAACGTGTATAGTCAGTACAATTATTACTGTTTGCATTTTTTAATCAAATATATTATTTGTAAAGATTAATTGCACCAAAGTTCAGCTGAAGCATAATGCATGCGCTTGTTTTGTTCGCAGGGAATTATGTGTATCTATGTATGCAGCGTATTTGTAGTGGACTGATCTTTCTTAATAAACTCACCAGGATTGCATTAAAAGTGGTCACCGTATGATTGCTAAGAATGTTTAAATTTGGGTCTAGTAGAATAAAAGATAAAAATTTCCTTTTCAGCTGATTTTTTTTACTATTATATATTTTACCAGCAAGCATGATATGCATGCTTCATTAAAAAAAATATGGCTCTCATTACCCGCACCCCACCCAGCCCACAATTATTTTCAGAATCTTCTGAGATGGCCCTCACGCTATAAAATGATTACACAATTAACCATTTTCACAATACTCATGATACTCTTCACTTCTTGCCATTTTTCTTCAAACGTGCTCTTCAATTTCTCCCGAACCAGAGGTTGACAGAAACCTTCCTCTTTTTTTTGCCTTTTGGCGACAGGCGTCTTTTCTTCCTCACTCAAATGCATCCACGTGGACTGTTTGCCAAGTTCTGCAAACATGAAAATCAGAAATACTGAAATAGCCATTGACAGTAGTGATTCAATTTATTATGACCTTTGTATTTTCTTCATCTCTTTTGTGACATAAACCACTCCTTTCAGGACTAGATTTAAAGGGATTTTAAATGAAACATGTCCATTTCAATGTTGTTGAGCATATAAAAAAAGAAATGGAGTTTCTTTCATAAACTTAGCTTAGGGGTGTCATATCATGTTTTCTTTATTTTCCTTGTCTTTTGGTTGGTGTAGTATCAATCCCCTAATGGGTGTCCCTTGGCTACAGGAGCCCAATCTAAATACCAGGCCCAATCTAAATACCCCATTCAGTGCCGTGGGCTCCTGTAGGAGCCTTATTTCAGAAAAAAACAGTTTGATTTTGTCTGCTATTTTCGTAAACAAATACTCGTGGTTCTAGTCTCAAATTCCGGTATGTCAACAACAACAACTTTACCTTGACATTTCAATATATTTCTAGAAGGAAATAAGCAGTATGGTGTTAATATTTTAATTATATTAGTGTGAACGAATATTTACCCACCAAACACGCATTATCTGCTGCAATTTTGAGCCGCGAAATACTCTTATTTGTGTTCGCAAAACCATGGCTTGTTGTATATGGTTTGAATCGTCGTGAAGCCTGCTATTCATCGAGACCTTAAACAAATGTGAAACTAGACTCATCAAGGTCATATCCAGATATATATTTTGAGCCTTAATCAAAATGAATAGCGGTATTCTTAGGTTCAAGCGCCACAAAACACGTTGACACTGCGAATTAGCCTTTATCAAGAGCGCTCCTACGATTCTATATCAGCAACGCGCGCTGCGCAAGGCTGATTTTCCGGAAATACCGGCTTTTGGTAAGAGTGACAAAGTTGAACATTTTGAAGAAGAAATATCATATTATTCGTCACCCACGCTCCATCTGATTGTATCTTGGATACCGAATCACAAATAAACCGTTTGGCAAACTACCCAATAAGTGTGGACGTTGGAAATCTAGTATTTCTATCAAAACGGATGATGTTTTTGTCGGGTGATCAAGTGGTGGCACTGGTGCCTGTCAAAACTTCACGGCAATGAAGAAATAAAAAGTTGAACACGTCTTTGGTCCGTAATATTGTAAGTAAAAATATATTATTATGAAATAGGGATGGTTTATGGTGTTTTTTGTGTCTATCCTGGATAAAAACTCGCTGCACTTAAAATTTCTACTGCTACTACGACATTTAAAATCAACCACGCAAGCTGTCAAATGAATGGACGATTACTCGAAATTGTCAAAATTTACCTTTATGTTGTATGTATCTTTATTTATAATGGTAAAAATAAGAAACTAGACCGTCTCCTGAATGTGTACTGTAAATGTGAAAATGTTCTGATGAAAAACGTAAGAGCTACAAAGGATCATATTTCAACTATGACAACTGAAGCCCCCCACTGTGAATAACACGTCACGAAAAATGCGTGTCTGGCACTGAGGGGGAGTATAGTGAATTTACGGCGTCAAGAGGGTTAAAAAGCAAACCTACCTTTTAACACGCTATGAATCAACGATGCAAACTTGAGATGAAGATGTACAGGTGGATCTAGACTTAATATACTTATTGATATGTAATTTATTTTCATTGCATTGAAAAGGGGACTAAAGATCTCAAAAAATGTTTTAAAAAATAAAATAATAAAAATATTTTTGTTTAAGTTTGATACAAAATCACAGAAGAGGACTAGAATAATAATAATGAAATAATGAGACCCTATGATGCTTACCAATTTTTAAGAAAATATAACATATTGGAACAAGACATAATGTTCTGTTAGTCGCAGGGCTTTGGTGCAATAACAGGGTTTGCCCACCAGCTGGTGGGTAGAGAATCTGGAATCCTTTCAATTACTCCTAACTTTAGTAGATGATTTTCTTCCTCTCTGGCATTAGCTTCAAGTTTATAGGCAATTTTTTTTAACGTTTTTGAATGACCAGAACTACATCTGTATCTTCTATTTTAGCTTAGCGTTGATGTGTTTTCCCAGACCTTGAAAGACTGCTGGGAATTTATCTAGTACAGACTGATATCCCTGTCAATGCTGATTGCATGTGTGACGTGAAGCTCTAAGCTTGTGTTTAAACAGCAATGGATGGCTATTTGCCTTGCTTTTAATTACAAGAAACTCGACAACCGCCGACTTGCCGGAACTGCAACTTGCTATGGGAGCTTTGAACTTGCCGGCCAGCTGTAGCAGTTTGTCTTATTGTGCGTATGCAAATAGCTTCCTTTCTTTTGTGCCTCTTTGTGCATTTTGGCCAGCACCACCGGCGGGGTCATAAAAGTCATTTTCACCAGCGTCAGCGTGATCCATGTTTTACCGTACAAATATAGTCACTACATGCACGTATTTTATCACCACACGTATCCTGTATGACGTATCCTGTATTTATTATCCTCGTCGCCAGATATAGAGTTCATTGTCCAAGTACTGTCCAGTACTGTCCAACGTCAACTAGCTGACGACTATTGGCAGGTGGCGTACACAGCGTTAAAACTAAAAGTTATTTTTTTATTTTTATGATTTTATATAAAAACTAGCTTGATCTAATTAGCAGAAAGGAGAGTCTTGAAGCTTTCCAGGCTCTCAGCTGTTGCCACTCGTTGGGAAAGATCAATCCAGTCTAATATAGTCCTAGGATAGAACAAAAACTTTCTAGCATCAGTCCTACTATGGAGGTGCTGAAACGACTGCTTTATCACAAACGTCACATTCTCTCAGCCTCCTCCGAGTCTGTGATTATAACAAGATCACCAGAACTCGTAGATGGTTATTTTTCAATCTAGGCAATTTTCATTTAACAAATATGTTCTCATGAATTATTCTGGCTTTCTCTTTGGATGCCACATTCCAACTTGATTTTAATGTTTTAAGTGTGTTGTGAAAATATTTACTGTTGTCTGGATACAAGAACGCTGCATTTCCTAAAACTAATAGTCGTTCCACTCTGTTGTGAAAAAAATGAGCCAAATTGCCGTCCCTTATTGTATAAAATTGTTCGCTAGATTCTTTTGTATATAAAATCTTGCAAGATCCATGTTTTGGTAATTTTACTTTTTTAAATCAGTATTTTCACTTTTCTGATCATAATGTTAATTTGCGCTCTCATCTAGTTCATATTTTCAAATTGCATTTAGAGATATCAATTATAATATTCAAGATTTTCTAATTGTGATGGTATTCAAAAACAAGGACGGTTAATATGGGTGACGGATTACTGTTTCTCTCTTCGGGGCCGAACACCCATACCAAGATTGAAGGCTGTCTCCGTCAGATGATAGTTCTAGACCCAGTGGATTCCTGGTCAAAATGGGACGAGTGTGGGTCGTCAACGGTGTATGAGGTGGCATTTCCTCTTCAACATCTTCCGAATCCGATTCGTCGGGAGATGTGCATGTGACAAGGTCCAGCACCTCCTGTTTTTAAATCGCCCGGCCGTGTTACGGTCATTTTCTGAAATACCAAAAAAAGCACTCGCATCAAGCAATTTGTCTTCAAACATTAGCACTGCTCTTTTCGGTGCTCCCAGCTTCTTCTTTAACTCTTTCATTCCTTCAAAACCTACTCATGCCTCCCATCAGAGCGAGGTCTGTTGTAGTTGTCACTGTCGAACTTCAACAATTCAACCTATTCTTCTATTCCTTTTTTTTTCATGCTACTTGTTTATTTAGTCGCTGTCATATTTTGCAATTTATTTGCTTTCTGGTAACTCTTATGTCCTACTTTTTGTAGCGTCCCCTCACACACACCTCGCCTTCTCTGTACTCCTTGAAGGAGGTGGCAATGTCCTTTTATTTTTTTTTAATTGCATTAAAAATTTAGTTACAAGAATAAAAAATTTTGGCGATACATGGTTATATGCATGTGAACAAAATAAATAGTTTGCCTGTGTGAAAACTTCATATTGCTTTTCCTTATTTAACAATGCAACCTATGGCTGAGTGTGAAATCAGGTAAACATCTTATTCTGTTTGCCTCTCTTTTGGTTGTGAATTCACGTCATTCTCGGATCTCTGTTTGCCTCTGGCTGGCTCTCTCAGAGGAACTTGCTGCAGATCTGTTTGACTTTGTCGGCTTCTGAGTCTAGCTAGAATCAGCTCCTCTTCGTCTGAGTCATAATTCGAGGGATGGTGGAGGTGTCGGGACTTGATGTGTCAATCATTTCGAGGGATGGGGACATATTGTCTACAATAGTGAACAGTAAAAGGCCCAATTGACAGTGGAGTTTGAACTGTTTGTTCGAAGTCTGTTGTGGTTTTCGGTATGTGCTTCACTTGTCGGTAACTCCTATGAGGTTTGGACTAGAAATTGAAATGCTACATCTACAGCTTTAGACACCTCCTGTCTGGTGTAGTTTGCATATGAGATCCAAAGAGAAGATACATGAGAAAAAAATGAAATTTTGGAGATTTTTGAGTCTTCGAAATTGCTTCCATCGAATGTCCAGTTATGCGACTCCTGCATAATGTCGTTCTAAGCATTAGGGATATTTATTGCAGGTGATCGTATATGACTTCTTCATCCATATCAGACTGTGCAGCACCAGCAGCAGCTTCATTAACTTCCATAACATGATCAGATACTAATTGAATAATAGCAGAGCGCAGACAGTTGTGATGATAATGAACCCAGAAACTACTGATTTCCTTGTGGATTCTGTCGAATTTGTTAATTTGGTTGGTTTATGGGTTTAAAAACATCATGATAGAGAGATTTTCTAATCAACAAAGTACATGTGGAAATAGGCCTTTCTAACATTACAGAAATGGAACCATTGTTATGTATGTAAAAGGTAAAAGTCTTAAAAGGCGCAGAATGTCCAGACATTAAATCTTTCCAAAATAAAATTTAACATACATAATATTTTAAAATCACATTGATATACATTATAATTAAAAATTATACCTTGAATAATTATGTTATAAAAGGACAAACAAATTCATTGATCACATCATCATTTCAAGCAATGAACATCATATACAATCATTTTTTATCATTAAAAATCAACTTAAACATGCACCATTAAATTAACTGGTAATTTAATGCCTTATTTAAACAGAAAATAAATCATCATGCACCTACATTATTAAAATTAATTCCTTATTTTAAACTTTCCGCCAACATTAAAGTATAGATTATTAAAACAAAATTATTTAACCGATGTAGCTCGATTCACTTTAGTTTATGGAATTTGCATTTCCACTTCCATGCGGCAACAATATTAATTAATATTGTTTCTTGACGGACCTACATTATTTATTAACGCCTAGAGTCTCTTTGTAGTTGAACGATTTGTCACAATCACATTTTTCATTCTTAAAGCATGCACCTGAGTCTGTGATTATAACGAAATCACCAGAACTCATGCTCTGTCTCATTACTGCTGCTTAGTTTACGATTCTTCCTAAACAAATCTGGGCGATTTTTTGTTTTTAAATTTCTTTCACTTCCTAAAGATAATAGCTGCTGTATTGGCAATTCATAGTCTGTCTCACTGATTGTTTGTACTATGGCATCACTTACAGTGTCACCTCTAGCATGGCCAAACATTAGACTTTTAATAAACACAGTACTTATCTCTCCCTTTTCTTCATTCAAAAACGAATCAAAACATCACATTGTTTATTGCCTTGGGCATTGCCTGTTTCATCAAATTGCACAGCAAATGGGCTCTTCGATGTCTGAATTTTCTTTGCAATATTGGTGCGAAAAAGTAAGGACCAAGGCCATCTGAGATCAGGTAGGAGACCTTTGATTTGCTCATAGTAAATTGGCCAGCATGTTGTCCAGGAAACATGGCTTTAAACAATTCCCCAATACCATCACATGAAGTGTACGAGTAGCCACAAGATGCCACTTTCATCGTCCCACAAGGCCTCTGCTTTTGAAACTTGATCTTTTACACATGCTGCTTTTGAAACTTGATCTTTTACACATGCTGGCTTCAGAAAGCATCACCTCCACCCTGTTTACTTGTTACAGGTTTCTGAGTTTTAAATAAGAATGTTTGTCCCCTATCATTAAGAACTTTCATAGCCTGTTTGTGTTTTTGACCATCGGCATGGGAAACAATCTGCCCAAGTCCTGTATTAGAACAGGATATGTATTTGCAACACACGAAGCAATAAGCTGAGTAGCAGTTTGAACTGTCCTGTTTACACCATTCTGATATACGAAATCCACTATTGTCTAGGTTGTTAAGCCAAGAGGGGTTAAATTTTGTCTTTCCACCAGGCATGGTTAGTAGTCTGAGGTTAGTCGCAATTGCATCTACATTAATCTACCCGAAAATATAGTTAATTACATTATATTTACATTTCATAAGCACAAAGATGTGTTTGCATCTATAGACACTGGTAATCAGTATCTATAGATGCATCTAATTCTAAAAATAGCTCTGCTACAGATTCATGGCATTTATAACAAACCCATTTGTAGGTAGCCTGACACTGATCATAGCAAAGCGTCTTCGTGATTGATACCAAAATTCTCAAAGTAAGGAATGAAGCACATAACATTTTTTGTAAGATTTAATCTTTAAACATGAATGTTTTGTTATTTGAAAATAAAGAAAATACACTTAAATAAAAAATACGAGTAGTTTGGAAATTTGGTGACGATCTAGTCCCCTCAGCAAAGCATCTTTGGGGTAGAGACATAACTTAAGAGACATTTACATGCAAAGCTATATCAAATGGCATTGTTTCTAAATGTTGGCAACAGTTATTAAAAGCAAACTAACGTAAGTCATATTGATGTAAGCTTACCTTAGAGAACATAGATCGATGGCTGGGTTATGATGGATCAATGAAACCAGACCACACTGCTAGCAAAGGAACATGCCAACTGAATGTTTACTTGCAATGCCAGTGAAGAAGTCTGTAATTGAATCTGTTTTAAGAAGTGTCTTTGCTGTTGATGGATGGATATGGTCAGTGTTTAGTTTAGTTTTTGTTTTCAAGGTTGTTAGTTGAAGCTTCAGTCTTTGGTTTTCCTTTTGTAAACGAAGATTTTGTAAATGCAGTTTATTGTTTTTCTTCTTTAGTCCTACATTACACAGTCGTAACATGTATATGACAATGATGGCTGCTATGGTGTCCGATTGACTGGGGGAACTTGTTTGCGGTTCTTCAGCTGAAGCTAGTGTAGGTGGTGAATCTGGTGGCAGTGGTGTAGCAGGTGATGTGATACTAGACGTAGTAGTAGTTAATCTTTTCGTGTATCGGGGTCTCCTCATTCTGATGTCGGTTTCCTCTTTGTTCCTTGGATTGGTTGCTGTGTGCCCTCTATCAGTTGTAGCTCAGGGTAAGGATGGTCAGCGGTTGGTCAAAGTGCACACTGCAAACCCTTTGTTTGGGCTTGGGCATCAAATACTGATGGGTTTTGCGGTCATCTGCCCTCTGGAACGGTCGAATCCACTAATCCCTTTCTTCTTGATTCTTTTGCATTGGAAATGGAAACAGACTGAAAGTACAATTAATCTATATATAGAACAAAATGGTGGTCCAACCAAAATCATTATTTAGCATGTGTATGAGAGCATCATTTTAACAGTGAAATTACTGAAATGTTAAAGATTTAGTATTGCAATTTCTGAAGGTTTCTCAACTGTTAGTATGCTTTTTATAGAATCTGTATATATTATTTAATGACGTATGTGTAGTATCAGTAAAGTTACGAAAAATAATAAAATTACATATTTGCCACTACATGTAGTCTATAGATCGAGCTAGCCCAGACCTCTGGAACAGGTCACACTAAGGTCTGCCCATGGCAGTCTAGCCCTGGGCGTGCTCAATGTCATCAAATGAGGTATCCTGCACCTCCATTGATTTGGGGGTAGGACCATCCATTTTCCATGGCATCCTCCATCAATGATTCCTTTACAGAAGCTGTAAATTAACAATCCCAAAAGCCACCAGGTCCAACGATGGATCCAAGCCGCCTCACCTCTCCCTACCAGGTCCAACTGGATCAAGTCCTCACCCTCCAGACTCCCAGACCGGGTTTCATGCACTCGTGGGGGACGTCCTGCTGGTCTGATGGTCCGGCTGGGGCTTCCCTCGGGGTCTCTGGTGGCGCGGTGATTCTTTGTTTTCTAATCACATTTCTTGCAAACTTCTGTCTTCGGCATTCATCATCATTTGAGCCAAAGTCAACAACAATGAAATGATGTATCTGGAGCCAATCCTTGTGGATAAATTGTCTATACCAACGGCCCCATTCTATAGTCCATCTTGCACATTGATGTTGACTGTCAAATTTACTCTGGCTGTGTTGCATACATACAATGTTCGGATCCGTCCTCAAGCATCAGCTGAAGATCACTTTGAATGAATGCCTTCACATTTGGCTGTGATTTTGGCTATAGGTTGGAACTGGTTAGCGTCAAGTAATTTGATTTTGTTATGTTCCCATTCTTCTTGGTGCGTTGGAAAGACATACAGCTCATTGTTGGACATTATTAGTGCAACGTCATTTCCATACCTTTGAATGATGTTGTCCCATTGGAATGTTTGTAGCCATTCACAATGTTCTTTAGTACAAGAGTACTTTCTGAGACCTTCCAAAACATTTTTCAGTTGCAATTCGCTATCATGCTGCCGCATTACTCTACCAAGTGTGACGACTGTATTGAACTAGATCAAAAAGTGTTCAAAGAACACCGCGTCGCTAGAACAACGTTGACTTACGGGCAATTAATATATATACTGAAATGATGTATACTTTACAATCAAGAAATGAATTTGAGGAGAAAACATCAGAATGAATGAGAATCAATATATCTAGGGAAAAGATATTTGTGTTGCCATACAATAGTACTATTTGAATAACAGATACTAATCAATATCAGTTTTAAACCCAATAATCAATATTTGCTGCTTGATTGAAATATGGATTTTTTCTTGCTGGCTTAATTGCATTGAATATCAATAATAATGTCATGAATGTGCTTCTAGAAAGCA
>JAGTTF010005784.1:30552-49287 GCA_019095985.1 Streblospio benedicti
AAAAATCAAAAGATGTCCAAACACATATCATATTTAATGAACTGCAAATGTTGAATCATTAAAACCAGCAAACTATATAATTCTCTTAGTCTTACTTTTTTTCAGGAAGAATCTTTTTTCGACGGACGTTCATTAAGATGTCAAAAGCATTCAGATTTGGGTTGCTGCCTGTTTCCGCCTCAGGTTCAAGGGGAGCAATTTTCACTAAAATGTGATGTCCGAGTAGATCTTTTATTGTTTTGAATGGTGTGGTCCCTTGCACCACAACTTGATCTATAATATCAAAAGCAAACATTCATGTGTAAGATTGCGTATACATGCTGTCAATGCAGTCCAAAGTTTATAAAAAAATATATATATATTTTCTTTAATAGCGACCGCTCAGGGAACTGTAATATGACTGAGAACCAATCTCCAATATTACCTACAGATTGATGTCAAATTTCTGAGGCGGAAGTAAGTAACGTTTGCGAGGGGAATTTTAAAAAAAGGACTGCTACAGGGCCGTCAGGGGCCTAGAGAATACGGCCCGAAGGCAGATGCTGCTAGTAATAAGAACATTCATAAACAGAAAGGAACCTTGTGAATCCCAGTTTTTACCCAGAATCTAGCCAGAGGGGCTGCATTGACTAGTACATGTACTATCAATATTATTAATGTTTAAATAATAACCTATTACCTGAGGATGAGCCTGAGCTTGCTTGATCTACACAAATTTCTTCCACACTTGAGCCTAGATTCCAAGATTGTATAGTCGATTCTATAGTCGATTGAAGATCTACATACACTACTTTATTTTCTAGAACTTTGAACTTGTCTATTTCACCACTCTTAATCTTTCTAACCACCTTGAAGTGGAAATAATCCATGGTTTTTTCAATGTTTTTTGACAACTCGTTGAGATTCGTGCTCTCCGCCATTAAATTGGGGGTGACTTTTAACAAATCAGGGCTTCTGCTGGTGCACGCTTCCATTTCATTGAAAACGTAATTCGATTGTACAGCTACTCGTGTTATTTGCGTTTGCAGTGGTGCGCTGCAATTTTGGAAACCAGCAAAGTGACATCGAACAAACTAATTTTGGAAATCATTGGCAAAGATGGCGCAACTATCTCAAAAACGTTACATTCGACAACGAGATAGACGGTCATGTGATTGCATACGGCGATCGTACAAAAAACATAAAAAAATGGCAGGTCTGTGACAGGATTCGGCCGATATTTGAATAAAAATGGCAATTTTTGAGCTCCATCGTCGGAATTTTAATAAAATAACATATAAGGGAGTTTTTTATGTATCGGGTTCCATCTAGACCTATCGTCGCTACCGTCAAACGATTTATATAGTTACGGTCCCCTTATCATTAAAAATCAACTTAAAGCATGCACCATTAAATTGGAACTGGTATTTTAATGCCTATATTTAAACAGAAAATAAATCATCATGCACCTACATTATTAAAAAATTGTAATTCCTTACGAAAGTCCCCTTCGCGCTAGCCAGCCATAGATTATTAATGCTTGCTTTCCACTTAGTTTATGGAATTTCCATTACATTAAAGTAATCAGGCACAATATTAATTAATATTGTTTCTCGACGGACCTATGCGCCTCCACAGTCTCTTTATAGCTGAACGATTTGTCACAAACGTCACATTCTCGCCGCCTGAGTCGGTGATTATAACGAGATCACCAGAGCTCGTGCTCTGTCTCATTACTGCTGCTTACGATTCTTCCTAAACAAATCTGGGCGATTTTTTGTTTTTAAATTTCTTTCACTTCCTAAAGATAATAGCTGCTGTATTGGCAATTCATAGTCTGTCTCACTGATTGTTTCTACTATGGCATCACTTACAGTGTCACCTCTAGCATGGCCAAACATTAGACTTTTAATAAACACAGTACTTATCTCTCCCTTTTCTTCATTCCAAAAACGAATCAAAACATCACATTGTTTATTGCCTTGGGCATTGCCTGTTTCATCAAATTGCACAGCAAATGGGCTCTTCGATGTTTGAATTTTCTTTACAATATTGGTGCGAAAGTAAGGACCAAGGCCATCTGAGATCAGGTAGGAGACCTTTGATTTGCTCATAGTAAATTGGCCAGCATGTTGTCCAGGAAACATGGCTTTAAACAATTCCCCAATACCACCACATGAAGTGTACGAGTAGCCACAAGATGCCACTTTCATCGTCCACAAGGCCTCTGCTTTTGAAACTTGATCTTTTACACATGCTGGCTTCAGAAAGCATCACCTCCACCCTGTTTACTTGTTACAGGTTTCTGAGTTTTAAATAAGAATGTTTGTCCCCTATCATTAAGAACTTTCATTGCCTGTTTGTGTTTTTGACCATCGGCATGGGAAACAATCTGCCCAAGACTGTATTAGAACAGGATATGTATTTGCAACACACGAAGCAATAAGCTGAGTAGCAGTTTGAACTGTCCTGTTTACACCATTCTGATATACGAAATCCACCATTGTCTAGGTTGTTAAGCCAAGAGGGGTTAAATTTTGTCTTTCCACCAGGCATGGTTAGTAGTCTGAGGTTAGTCGCAATTGCATCTGCATTTATCTACCCGAAAATATAGTTAATTACGTTATATTTACATTTCATAAGCACAAAGATGTGTTTGCATCTATAGACACTGGTAATCAGTATCTATAGATGCATCTAATTCTAAAAATAGCTCTGCTACAGATTCATGGCATTTATAACAAACCCAATTGTTAGTAGCCTGACACTGATCATAGCAAAGCGTCTTAGTGATTGATACCAAAATTCTCAAAGTAAGGAATGAAGTACATAACATTTTTTGTAAGATTTAATCTTTAAACATGAATGTTTTGTTATTTGAAAATAAAGAAAATACACTTAAATAAAAAATACGAGTAGTTTGGAAATTTGGTGACGATCTAGTCCCTTCAGCAAAGCATCTTTGGGGTAGAGACATAACTTAAGAGACATTTACATGCAAAGCTATATCAAATGGCATTGTTTCTAAATGTTGGCAACAGTTATTAAAAGCAAACTAACGTAAGTCATATTGATGTAAGCTTACCTTAGAGAACATAGATTGATGGCTGGGTTATGATGGATCAATGAAACCAGACCACACTGCTAGCAAAGGAACATGCCAACTGAACATCTTCTGAAAAAATACTTTTCAAAACATAGTTTAAAACATTGCAATATTTTTTGTGATCATAATTTTTTTTTCCAATTTACAAAAAAGTAGGAATAATAGGAGCTTTTTTTAAAAAAGTAGGAAAAAGTAGGAAAAAGTAGGATCGCTGGAGAGCCTGAACTCATTGAAAATATGTTTACTTGCAATGCCAGTGAAGAAGTCTGTAATTGAATCTTTTTTAAGAAGTGTCTTTGCTGTTGATAGATAGATATGGTCAGTGTTTAGTTTTTGTTTTCAAGGTTGTTAGTTGAAGCTTCAGTCTTTGGTTTTTCCTGTTGTAAACGAAGATTTTGTAAATGCAGTTTATTGTTTTTCTTCTTTAGTCCTACATTACACAGTCGTAACATGTATATGACAATGATGGCTGCTACGGTGTGCGATTGACTGGGGAAACTTGTTTGCGGTTCTTCAGCTGAAGCTAGTGTAGTTGGTGAATCTGGTGGAAGTGGTGTTGCAGGTGATGTGATACTAGACGTAGTAGTAGTTAATTTTTTCGTGTATCGGACTTCTTGGTCTGATGTCGGTTTCCTCTTTGTTCCTTGGATTGGTTGCTGTGTGCCCTCTATCAGTTGTAGCTCAGGGTAAGGATGGTCAGCGGTTGGTCTTCCATCAACAAAGTGCACACTGCAAACCCTTTGTTTGGGCTTGGGCATCAATACTGATGGGTTTTGCGGTCATCTGCCCTCTGGAATGGTCGAATCCACTAATCCCTTTCTTCTTGATTCTTTTGCATTGGAAATGGAAACAGACTGAAAGTACAATTAATCTATATATAGAACAAAATGGTGGTCCAACCAAAATCATTATTTAGCATGTGTATGAGAGCATCATTTTAACAGTGAAATTACTGAAATGTTAAAGATTTAGTATTGCAATTTCTGAAGGTTTCTCAACTGTTAGTACGCTTTTTTTATAGAATCTGTATATATTATTTAATGACGTATGTGTAGTATCAGTAAAGTTACGAAAAATAATAAAATTACATATTTGCCACTACATGTAGTCTATAGATCGAGCTAGCCCAGACCTCTGGAACAGGTCACACTAAGGTCTGCCCATGGCATCCTAGCTCTGGGCGTGCTCAATGTTCCATCGAGGAGGCGTCCTCCACCTCCACTGACGAGGGCCAATAGCCGTGTATTGATGATGGATATCAATCAATTTCTGTACATTAAAATCGGTTTTCATGTCTCTTACCTTTTCCATCGATGGACCTCTGCATATGGGGCAAGGTATCATGCTCCAACAGAGGCGAACAGCTGTGTTCGATATGCACCAATGATTGAAGGCATTTTTCACAGAAGCTGTGAAGACAGGGCAGCAAGCGTGGGGAAGACTTGGTCTCTTGGCAGATGCTTGTTTCTTGACCATGTTTAAATGGGCATTCACCCAAATGGCCTTTTCTTTCGCTTTGGTTTTCTTTAGTTCTTTTTTCTGCAGCTTTGTCATTTTCCTAGGCTCAGCTCGTCCTGTGGGTGGGATGAACCTGGCCGCGTATGGCATAGTGTATTCTTGTTTATTATGGAAACTCCAGAATGCTGGATCAAAAAAAAATTTACAACTATTTTTGCTTATTATAGAACCCCCAACCTAAAAGAAAAACAGTGAAATTTAGGTATATGTCTAATTTTGGTCCAATTTATAAAAACTGTAATAATATGAATTAACCATCAGCATGTAAAATATGTTGAAGTAATTTGACATTCTTCTGAACTGGGGGCTGGAGCTTGGGCCCGCAGCGGCTACACACTTAACGACTCCGCCCTGTCGCACCTCTCGCCACCAGGTCATTGGTGGGGCCGGCCCAGTTAACGACTCCGCCCTGTCGCTCCACCTCTCGCCACCAGGTCATTGGTGTGGCCGGCCCAGTTAACGACTCCGCCCTGTCGCTCCACCTCTCGCCACCAGGTCATTGTTCCAGCATCCAGGGGCCCACGGTGCATATGGTGAAAATAGTGCACCATGATGGTACTGGGGGCGGCCGCGGTGAAGTGAACAGGCTGACCCACGTAAACCCCAACTCTACTCGGATTCACCTTGACGGTGATTTGCCCTGACTGCGGCACCTCACAGACAGAGTACCGGCCTCCCCCAGACAGCAGGGTGAACGCCTGAAACAGAGGACAGTGCACTGACCAGTTACTCTAACCACATGGACACGAGCCTCCCCCAGTCAGCAGGGTGAACGCCTGAAACAGAGGACAGTGCACTGACCAGTTATGGTCCCGGTGGACCACAGGGTCTTGACCTGACATTTTGATCCCCAGTCAGCAGGGACCAGTTATTCTAACCATATGAACAGAGGACAGTGCACTGACCAGTTACTCTAACCACATGGACATTTTTTTTTCATGTAGTCTCGCCTCCCCATCAGGGGTGACATTGTTTCAGTAGGACAGTGCACTGACCAAGTTAGGGTGAATTTGTGGACACGAGCCTTTTAAATTCAGTTGCAAGGCCTGACCAGGTATTTTATTCATTCATAACATGCCACTGTGGGCCAGATACATTCATGTAATTTTGAATAGATATTGAGTCTTGACCTCTATGGACTTGGACCTTTCCCCAGTCAGTAGATCCGCCAAATAATTATCAATAGTGCCTGAGTCCTCCTACAGTTATAACTGCATCCTGCAAACAGTGTAAAAAATTTTGACAATAGTGCATGTGCTTTGCCTTGCCTTGTAACATATCAGAAACATCTTTGAAATTAATTGAACTGCTGCTGCCTTAACCACACTTGGCCCCACGTTGGCTGCCACTGCAAATGTGACAAAAACGCAAATTTATGACAAGATCATAAAAATTTCCACATAATTCACCAAAATCATGACTTTATAACCATGAAAATTTTAACAATATTTTACAAATCTTTTATGAACTCATTGAAGCAGTGTCCACAAAACACAAGCAGCCAAAATTGATCAAAGAATTAAGACACACATTCATAGCTAAATGAAAATTTTAGATCACTGAATTACTGAAATATTCTAGGTTTACTATCAAAATGTTGAACATAAAGACACAAAGACAAACTAAAAATCAATATAAGATTGTATCAGATATACAAAATGTTTGCATTGCATACTTTTATATATTTTTTATTTTTAAGGGCAGCTTGCTGTGCAATTTGCGGAAAATGATGGTCTTCAAGATTTGCAAAAATGAAATAAACTGATGACTTTGCAAATCTCTCTGGTCCATCATATTTCACAGATTCAAACCAAACACCATCCAATGTCCCTGACTAAGACCAACTTACCACATAATAACTGAATGCTTTTTCCCACACTGCATAACTTTTCCGAGGGCAGGCCATTCTGTTTAATCTCAAAACTCCCTAAACAATTTTTGTTGAATATTTTTTGTTTTGAAATTTTATTCTTTTATTATATTCAAATACGTGTCATGGGAGAAACCAATTCGAACTTTGCATACTTTTCAAACATAATTTCACTTTAACTAAAGCCCATACTGCGTTTTGAAATCAGGGTACCCCAAACTGATAAAGTTCATAGACATAAAAAAAATAAAAATATATTGTTACCTGTACAGCAATTTGCCTTTGTAGGTTCCTTAATTCTAAGTATTGATGCTGATTCTTATTATCATTTGGAGACCATAATATTCTACATATTTTTAAAATCTATAGAATACTCATATGATCAAGGCGAAAATAATGCTCTGGAGTGCAATGTCAACTCTCTGCCTGTACATGTAACTAATTTGCAAAACAATGCGTGATTGATTAGGCCGATTCTCTGAAAAACTGTACAGACAATTCAATATTGAAAAGACATTTCTGTAGGATTACCATGTTTACATGATACAGATTCACCACCGCTCTGATTGCCATGTTTTGGACCTATCGGCTAATAGCCATGTTTTCGGTTCCTGTATCGAGCCCATATACGTTCTCGTGTAAGGGGGATTTAGGTCCAAAACCTCTCTGAAGGCGGATAGTAACAAAATAATTATAAAATATAATTAAATATATTGAGTCTTAAATTACTAAGTTAGACTTAACCGTGCCCTCTTTAATCCCAATAGATCAAATTTATTCGGGTAATGTCCTGATCATAAAAATTTTTTTTGCATAATTCACATTTTCATTTTGAAAACTTTGATAACCATGAAAATTGTAATGAAAATTTTAAAAATGACACATGTTGAGTACTGGCAAACTTGTATTGCAGCCAAAAGCACCCAAATTGATCAAAAACGTTTAAGACACAAATTCATAGCTAAATCTCCCCGAAAATTTTTTTTATAGCTTTTCTGCAATCTAGATTAGAGCTACTGAAATTTGGTTTACTATCAAAAATGTTGAACATAAAATATACCTAAATACAAACCAAAATCAATATAAGATTGTGTCAGATAATGGAATCATTTGCATTGCATACTTTTATATATTTTTTATTTTCAAGGGCAGCTTGCTGTGCAATTTGGTATGAAAATGATGGTCTTCAAATATTGTCAAAAAAGTGGTGTATAAAACGTTGACTTTGCAAATCTCTCTGGTCCATCATATTTCACAGATTCGTAAGATAAAACACCATTCAATGTCCCTGACTAAGACCAACTTACCACATAATCGATGAATGATTTTCGCACACTGAATAACTTTTTCGATGGCAGGCCATTCATGTCATAATGAATTAGGACCATTTTTGTTCTATTTTATTTTTCTTTGGAGGACCTTGGAGGCAAGAACCATTTTTTGTAATCAAATAGATATTTATTTCTATTGTATTCATTGTTCCCTCTTCAAAATATTTTACTTAGAATCGTTGTTGGACAATTAATTTGATTGCACTTTCCAATTTCTGAAAATATTGTGTCCATTACTAGAATAATCTGATACAAAATAATAGAATATGACTATTTAGTTACCATATTGCAACTGGCAACTGGTGTCAACACTCCAATCTCGTTGTCAAATCCTACAATTGATCATTTCAAATATGCTTGCATTGGTAGCAGCATTCAGCGGTAATTGGTAACTTGAAGAAATACCGTTATTATTCATCATACCTATGCCTTGAAAATCTAGTATGTAATCTCTTCCAGTTAAAATGTCAACCTGCATGCTATGATTGTATATTTGTATAGGAGAGGAAAGACATTATGTGGGTGTTACAAAGAAAATGTCTGATTGATTTTTTTATCAAGTGCAATTATCATTATATTGTTTTACTATGTTTTGTATATCATATAACATGCAATCCTTTTCAGACCAAAATGTTTTTACCAACTGAGTCTCAGTCAGAGGTATTTTGATGGTCATTATTAAGTTATTGGAATGATTATTCACTACCACATACAACCATCCATATGATAGCCCATCCGAGACTTTGGACCGAACTAAAATCTGGACCACTGACATTCCAAAGAAAATTTATATTCATGTAAAGGCCTAAAACTGATTTGACAATATTTCAGTCTTAGCACAAATAGAAATATAATGGTTGTTTAGGATATATACCTAAATCTCCATGGCATTATAATGGTTCTATAAGATATCATATATTTTACTTGATTTAATATTATTTGATGATAATCTTACCTTATGTAAGGATGTTCGGGGTCAAAATAATCAAAGTTTGCAAGGCGGTCCCTAAAAAATAAGAAATACATGAATTATCAAACAGTATGTTAGAGACCAAAAATCTATTACGCTATACAGCCGCTGACGTCCCATGGTCAAAATGGCAATGAGAACGTTATGATATGATTTATTTTAAAATAAAAATGAATCATACTCTCGTTTAGTTTGGTTTTTAGTCATGATAGAATGGTATTTGACCACTCGATTGTCGTGTCAATCGTGAAATTGAGCATGCTCACTTCGTTCGGGTAAATCAGACGTCAGCATGCTCAATTTCATGGTTGACACTCCAAACCGTTGTCAAATCCTACAATAATTATCCATTAGCCATTAAACATCATTTGTTAATTGCTGCCCACCCCCCTACTCGGTATTTTGAAAAGGCTGTATTGGCAAAAATGTAGTGGTTTGCATTGAGTATGCCTAGATCATCCCGGATTTTGGTATCGGTTAAAATTTCAAGACCACTGATTGTATCGGAGTTTCTTTGTCGCTGCTTCTTGCTGTGAATATTCTCCTCCTCCGTGTTCAGTCCGGGGTTGGAGACCTCGTCTGGCAGCCATCACCACAGAATCCGCGAATGAGTTGCTCCACCTCTGCTTCTTCCCGTGAATCTCCTCCTCTGTGTTCAGTCCGCCTGGAGGAGCATCCGGTGCGAGATTTCCTCTGCAATTGCAGCGTCTTCTGCAAGCTTAGCTGTAAAATTCTTTTACCACATGTTTCCATTGCTACCAAATCGTTTATTGATCCTGGGATTTACAGAACAGTTACATTTTTCACTGAGCATTATCTTTAATTAATCAAGACCAATTTAGGAACTTTTACACCAACTTTGAACACTTACCAACGTGATCATTTCTATTGGTATTGCTTAGTTCCTCATGTGTGTCGTTTAAAATAGCAATTTCTAATGAAGTAACATAAGAAAATCAGTTCAAACAGGAAGTGTATTTGACACATATCACAATTTATCCTATTTACATCAACATAAAAAAAAAAAAAGTCATGATAAGTATTTTAATATCATTTGATGAAAGTAATTTCAAAGATGGTTTCAAAATTTACAGTTTTCACAAGAACATGATTACTTTAAGAACATTTGTATCTTACACATTAATAGAGTAATTTTCCATCTTTAAATGCCATCAATTTTGATATACATTCTGGTAGAAAAATAGAACAAAATCCCATTTCTTAAAACCTTCAGGATTTCTATATTTCCTCTTATTGCAAATGCAAACATTTGATTATTTTCTTAAACATATTTTCTACTATCACCAGCATATTTCTTATACATTAGTTATAGATACAGTCTACAGTTATATATCACAAAACAATTTTAAGCAAAAAACTTTCAAACTACCGGTATACTTTCTTGATTAAATGAGTCACTAACCTTCTACTTTATTGCAGCTTGCATCAAGTTACTACCTCAATATAGTAAATAACAGTAAGACCTGTTTAACTTGAACTTTAATGTAGTAAATAAAAATGTTGAGCTATCCAAACTTTCAAGTCATCAGAATGGTGTGTAAAGTAAAATAACATGAAGGGAAATGAATATTATTAAACTAAATTTGAATAACTAGAGTTTGAGCTAACCATGTCCCACTGTATGTTCATATATAATCATCATAACACCACGAATTGCCAAAGTATGCACTGTCTTAACATTAAAAGCACCTTTGACACAGTCCTCTCTTTCAAATATTGGCTAAAATATCACGTTGAATTCACATACCTTTACGTAGATATGTTGCTTCCTATCGAACAAACCTCTCTTCCAAACAGTAATGCACCAGTTTCTATACCAGCAGAAAGTTTTGCTGCTGCTACTTGACAAAACATATCTAATGTCGACTCAGGTAAATTGATTGGCTTCATTTTCAAATATTAATATTGAAAAATTGCCGCCAGATGTAAAGTAAGTAAACATGCTACGATCAGGTTCACCCTTCACCTAAATAATGAACACAGCTGTGAAGAAGGAAGTGTACATGTCGCTTCCCTTTCTTTTCTGTGTCAGGTTTCTAGACAACGCTTTCCTCGTTGTTGTTGTTGTTGGAAGAATTGTCTTGTCTTCCTGTCTTAGATGTTCCCTGGAAAATAATGAGTTTATTCTCTAGAGTATAAAGTCCTGTTAGAATTGGAAATTGCTCTCTAATTTTTAAAACACAGCACGACAGAATGACTATGCGGTTAGTCGCTCCAAGTTTTCCATGTCGCCAATGGACAAATTGGCGGTAAGCGGCATGGCGCAGTCCTCTATTGGGATCATCCTCGTTCTGCCTCCTCCCCATCCCATAAATGTCATTGATTTGGGCCAGTGCGCTGGTAGTCTCGGACACCCAGACCAAAAAACACCGCTAGCTAATCAGTCTAGCTGGATTTGTTGATCGGTCATTCTCTTAATCTGTTCCTCCATCAATGCTTGCAGTGGTGATACAACAATCACTATGTGATAACCATCTTCCTTTGAGTGGTAAGCATCCAGTAATGGAGCCAAAATGCCGTAAATAATCGATTTTCCATAGCCTGCAATTTGTTAATGTATTAAAATGCATATTTCAAATATTGAACAAATGCAGAAAGTAAGAAATAAGAAATGTTAACATAATGACTGAATGTATTCAACTTTCTATGACTTCATTACACTTCCATGCCTAAATGTTCTCCCATCAGAGCTTGCGGGTGAGGGAAGATATATTTTGTCACTGTATAATACAGAGTGATAAACATTAGTCCCCAGTCACTGGACACATAAACATGTTGGTGGCCGCGTCCCAACAGCCTGTGGTGATGGCTGGAACCACGTTGGTGAAGGTGTTGATGAACATGAGGCTTGAGGTTGATTCAAAGAAACTTTGTGGTTCATGTCAACATTGATAATTGCATTTGGTACAGGGAACTTGATTACGTCGCCAAAATTGTAGAGTTCTATTGTATTGGCGGCCACAGAAAAGTAGGCAGCTACAGACGCTGGAATCACATAATGATGCATGGTGTGCGCTAATCTTTTCTATTAAATATTAGGTAGTACAAATGACCTTTAAAATATATATTCAGTATACAAAGGAACATCTAAAAATGCAATAAAAGATTTTTATTTCGCCGATCACTACCTGAGAGACCATGACGATGGGCAAATGTAACTGTTGAACCTGCAATTGTTGCCAAAGTTTTTTTCCAATCCTGTTATCCCCAATCTGTTCTGGATTAGTTCTCTTCAATCGGATCATATAGAAGTTTCTTGGTTTCTTGCAGACCTTCCTTCTCTCCATTTAATATTATGATATCTCTTTCATAACCTTTTACACTTTGCTTTCACATTGGCAATTTGAATCTCATGCTTCTGCTGAATGACTTTTACACAATACGAGGTGACTTTAAAGTAAGGTTGCGAAGTTTAATTAATATTTTATTTTGATTGTACAATATATACATGGAAGCAAGTAAAATGAACAGTACCCAATCAAAACAGTTTGGGCATTGTCCTGAAAATATTGCGAGCCCTCATTTCATTGACAAATAAGAATTTCACAGATAAAGTACAAATTACAATCTGCTTAAGCATAGCCAATACAATTGTTCTACCATAGCACTTGCTTTAAAGAAGCGTTTCTTGGATTTGTTGGTACTCCAGCTACCAACCGACCCACTCTTTGTTCAGGGTTCTAAGAGCCACCTTAGTGTACTGCTTGAGGGAGGAGGCGATGTCTTTTATTTGTCACTAATTTCTAAATGTTTTGATTGCATTAATAATCTTGTTACAAAAACTAAATTGTTTGGCGATACATGGTTAAGCCAATAGTTGTCTTTTTAAATCTGAAAAATACTGCTCTACTGCTTGGATGTTCAATTTCAATTCATGATATTGTTTTAATGATTTTATTTTCCTTATTAACATTCTGTAGACGATTCTTTGTTCTGTTTTGATAGCAGTTACCACGATATAATTCAACCTATACTTCAGCTATTCCTTACTAATCTTTGTTGTAACAGGTTTTTTTATTTTGTGGAGTCACATTTTTGATTTCTATATATCCACGACCTTTTTCACAGTTTTGACTCTTTGTTTCATCTTGTTAAAGGCGTCAAAGAGCAGCTGCTGTCGCTTTTTCTCCTGTTGGCTGAACATCTCCACAATGTTTATGATAGTACCGTCTGCCCGAATAGCTATCCAATTAAACAAATTCATTGGTTAAGCAACTATCAATACTTAGTCAGAGATGTGAACTCACGGGAAACACCTGTAATATTACGTTTTTTGAGGTCTGAAAAATCATTACGTCCGGGCAGTGGGTTGATACGGGATTCCGATAGTTTCATAGAAAATATGCACTTTTCCTTGAAATATCGTGTCCGCGGCCGATTTGATAGACATTGACCCAGTTTTGCCGTTCATTGTGACATCGATTTCATAAAAACGAAAGTGGCTTTGGCTGGATCACGCTGGTTATTAATATTGCTGATGGAAAACGTGTTTTCGCACTGTTGTTTTTGTGTTGCGTTGAGTTGTTTTTTCTGATAGTTTTTCATTGTTCTTTGTAATCTGATCTATTAAAATATTTAGTTCACAATCTGTGAAAATCTGTAAAAAAACAATTAAAGTGACTACAGTAATTACAGATTGTCAAGAACATTCACAACAATCTTGTGTAAAAAGTATTTTCTATTTAATTTATTTGAACTTATTTTGTATCAGGTATTTGATTTGTGTTATGAAAATAAATAATTGTAAAATTTTAACCACTAAATTCGCAGTGTTAATTTGACCATACCCTAGACGTTCTAATCTGTTACTTGAGCCATAACAAAATTGGGGGCTCGTAAGGATCTGAATCTGAGTGTGGCTTTGGGATTATTTTAAACTCTGTGCAAAAGTTATTTGATTGAGATTGTGTGAATTTGGTGGTTGTGGTGAAGTCGATGATAACATGGCAACATTTGACCCTAACAATTTATAGAAAATCCTGATGCAACAGAATTCAAATCTTTAAACAAAAGATAAGCTGTTGGCATTAAGCTGAGCATCTTGGATTATTTGATGTTAAAGAAATCATAAAAATCAAGAAATCAAAAACATAGTTGCAAGAAAAGTTGATAGAAGATGGAAATATTCTCGGAAGAAGAAATTTTATCTGGAAACTGACAAAATATTACTATTTAAAAAAATTAGAACTTGAATTTCAGGAAAAAAAGAAAGAAAAAGAAGGGAATTAGAGCTAAGAAAAAAATAGAAAAAATAAAGGGAATTAAAAGCTAAGAAAAGAAAAAAGAAAGGGAATTTGAGCTAAAAAAAAATTAAGAAATGCAGGAAAAGATTAAAAAGAAAAAAAACATGAAAGCAGATAAGGAAAAAAATTAGAAATGCAGAACAAAGCAGATAAAGGAAAAATTAGAACTACAAAGACAAAGCAGATAGGGAAAAATTGGAAATACAGCAGGCACTAGAAAAAAAAAAGCTAGAACTTGAAAAACTTAAGGAGATTAAAACAAAAGATTCAGACAAATTTGAAGGGCCTTAAAGAAAAAGAAATTTGATGTAACCAAAATATATTAGACTGGTACCCCCATTTCAAAGAAAAGGAGGTTGACCAGTACTTTTTGCACTTTGAAAAAAGTAGCAAAAAAAAATCTAGATGGCCTAAGGAAAATTGGATATGCTCTTACAGAGTGTTCTATCTGGCAAAGCTAGGGGAAATTTTTACACAACTTTAGGTTGATCAGGCTTCAAACTATGATACAGTGAAGACCTTGATTTTAAAAGGGTATGAATTGGTGCCTGGGGGCATATCCTTTAAAGTTCAGAAATTGGAAAAAAAGAAATGACCAAACTTATGTTGAGTTTGCCAGAACTAAGGAACAGTTGTTTGATCGCTGGTGTAATTCTAAAAAGATTGAGGAAAATTTTGATAAATTAAGCCAGCTTTGTTTGATTAATTTAAAAGATGCATACACTCTGATGTGAAAACATATATATAGATGAACAGAGTGCAGACACATTGGATAATGCAGCTAGACTAGCTGATGACTATGCTTTGACACACAAAGTTTCTTTTTCTGGCAAACCTCAAAAATCATTTACAAATAAGAATCCTAATTCTTCTGGAAATTTCAAGCAAAATAGTCAAACAAAAAACAAGAGTCAGTCAGAAAATAAGACCTCAAGTGATAGTAGCACCAAGCCAAAGTCAGAACCTGGTCAGACAGCCTAAAAAATATGACTTGTTATTATTGTAAAAGCCAGGTCATATGAAGTTGAGCTGTCCTCTATTGAAAAATAAGGAACAAGAAAAATTACAGGTAGAACTACTGTAAGCTTTGTTTCTAAATTTGGAACTGTATCAATTTTGTGAAAGGATGTGCATGACACACTTGTTAAAGAGTCTAACTCTGTTTGTAAACCCTCTGAAGAGTCTAGTTCTGTTAATTAGTTGGAGGCTTTTTGGCTCAGACTCATTTTTTTTTGATTTGGAAGAGTTTAATTCAAACTCATTTTTGTGATTTGGAGGATGAGTCTAACTCAAACTCACTTTGTACTTTGGAGATGAGCCAAGCCCCATTTGTGAACAAAATGTTGGATCTAGTACTCTTTGTGGATTTGTTAAGAATTTAGATTCCCCCTGTAAACCAAATATGGAGGGTTTTTTAGCCATTCATTCATGATGGTTTGTTTCACTTTCAAAGGTGATATGAAGGATGCTAAACCAATTAAATATTTGAGAGACACTGGGGCACTCCAGTCTGTAATTTTCGCAGATGTTTGCCATTCACAAATAGAAACAGACACTGGTTTAGGTGCACTTGTTAAGGGTCTGTTTGAAGATGATTATAGTATTTTCTTCATAAGTTGTACTTGTCCACTGATCTTGTGTCAGGACATAACAATGGGTGTTAGAAAAAAAATGGATTGTGATGGTATACAGGTTATTCTTGGCAATGACCCTTGCAGGCAGGCAAAGTGTTTGCAGATCTATTGTGACTGAAAATCCTTCTCTGGAATCACATGTTGATCCAATTGAAAAGGAAGTTCCTGGAATTTATCCTGTTTGTGCTGTGACCCGATCCATGAGCAGAAGAATTAAAAGACAAGGAAAATTCTAATGTCGAGAAACCTCTGAGAAAAAATTCTGAGTCATTTGATGAGTTGCCTTTGAAAATAAAATATTTTTTCTGGGTCAGAAATGATTGCTGAACAACAAAATACCCAGTGAAATTTCTAAAATTATTTTCCATGGCTGTTGGATATGATGAAGTGTCACAGAATCCCTGTTTGTTATTATGAGAAACATGGTGTTCTGATGAGAAAGTGGGAGACCACCAGATGTAAATTCTTGATGAAAGGTGGGCTATCAGACACCAGATTGTTGTGCCAAAGAGATATAAATCTGAAATTCTAAAGCTGGCATGAAGGAGAAATTTTTATCAGGTCATTTGGGCATAAACAAGACTTATCAAAAGTATCTGTTCATTTTTTATTGGCCTGGTATAAGGAAGGTGTTGTTAAATTTTGTAGATCTTGCCATATGCTTCAAGTGGTTGGCAAACCAAATCAGACACCTCCTAAGGCTCCTTTGAAACCCATTCTCGCATTTGAAGAACCTTCGTTGGTGGGAGGGGGCATTCCACCCTGTCCATCTGGCGCAGTTGCTGGGTCATTGGCTCAGGGTGCTGTTTGGGACCTTGTTGGGGCCAGACGTTGGGTTTAAAAAAAAATACTGGGTACTCCCCTTTTTGGATGTTGGTTTTGACCCCCGTGTTGGGCAAATCTTTTTTTGATGAGGGCCAATCCTGTCCTTCCAGTTCGTCTGGGGAAAAATTTGGATTTGAAAGAGGGCCAACCTTTTCCCCTTTCCCGTTCACCTGGGAAATCTTTGGATTCATCTCATGAGGGCAAGTCCAGTCCTTTCCCCTATACCCCGAGAACATGTGGGGTTCTTTTTTATGAGGGGTTGTCTTTCTCATCCCAGTTCGTTGGGGGCAAATGTTGATATCATCATGTCAGATCATCAACAGACATATGACTCCCAATTGATTTTCAAGACAGGGTCAATCATTTTTTGTTTTGTTCTGAAAAGGGGATTCATGATCAAGGGTAGATGAGAACCTTTTTTTCCCAAAATTTAATTTCATTTAAAAAATTTTGATAAACCAAAAACTCTTTTGACTGATTTTTTATTCCCTTTAGATTTTGGTCTTTAAAATAAAAAAATTTGGTAATTCAAACTATATCATTGTATTCTTTAAAAAATAGTGACCCAGTTAAAAGGTGCACCCCCAGAAGATAAAAAAATATTTTGGGTTGTGAACTACAAATCTTGGGAAAATTACTATGGGTTTTTTGTTGAATTGTATCAAAGATTCAAGGACATTAACATGTATTTGAATATGATTAAATAACATTGAAAAGCTATTGGCAAGTTTGTTTATTTAAATTATTAAACAAAATTTCTTAGATGGAGTTCATAGATGGGGTGGGTTTAAAGCTATATTGAATTTTGATATTGGAATTTGGGCATTGGACATTGTATAATTGAAATTTATTTGTGTAGACAAATAGTAAAAAATGGTATTTTTGTTGATTTTTTTGTCTGTGATGTAATGTTAAAGACATTTTCATGTGCAATGTTTTCAATGTTTGAGTTTGATTATGTATGATATAGTTTTTATTATCTAATGAAAGGTGTAACATATGGGCAGGGTTTGGGGTTATTAGGGGTCACGAAATCCCACACCCCTAATTATTTTGGTCTTTTTCCCCACATGCCACACATTTTAGGTTTTTCTCACCCATCTCACTTCTTTGAAATCCTACATCCCTTTTTAAGCCATTCTTTCCACATTCCTCTTTTTTTACCATTCCCCCCACATCCCACTTTCTTATAAACCCACTCTAATTGTCATTCAGAAAGGACACCCCAAAGTATGCGGGCTTTTTAGCAATCATATTTCTACCTACGATAGATATAGCTGAAGACAGGTTTATCAAACCTTTAGCTTCCATTTGACTATATCAAGTGACCCTAGCGGGACTCGAACTGATGGTTTCATTCTGGTCTCACAACGTTTTTGGAGTTTCAGTTTGTGAATTAGTTTGAAGAGTTTGATTTGTTCATGCATCTTTGCCATCAAGTTTGATATTTCATGCATCCTTATCATTAAGTTTGAGTTTGTAAATTGTCGCTCTGAGAAGCATTTGTTTGAAAACTTTGTTATTGGAACTTTGAAGACTTGATAAAGTTCACAGAGCATTGTTTTGGAGATATCATCTCATTTGGGCCAGACGAGCTGAAAGCCGCTGGAAAACTTTGGATTGGACTTTGTAAAGCAAGCATTTCTGGAGTGGACATTTTGTGGAGTGAAAACGTTTGGGAATGGACAGTAATTTCAAGCGTCAGATTGTGTCAGAACATTCACAGCAATCTTGTGTAATAAAAAAAAATAATTGTAAAAATTTTAACCCCTAAAAATTCGAGTGTTAATTTGACCATACCCCCAGACGTTTTTAATCTGTTATTGAGTTACAAAATATATATATATATATATATATATATATATATATATATATATATATATATATATATATATATATATATATATATATATATATATATATATATATATATATATATATATATATATATATATATATAATTATAAGTTAAATAAAAAAAATTATAAATTTATAAAATAATTTTGCCCCCTTTTAATTTTCATGGGTTTTGGGCCGCCCCGGGCCCGATAAACCCTTTAAAGACGGGGTTAATTTTTGGGGGGTCTATCCCCCCGTTTCATTTTTTGGGGAAGGGGGCCCAAAATTAAAATTTCCCGGGGTTTTAAATTCGGTAACCTCCCCGTAATTCCCTTTTGGGAACCCAAAATTTTATTGGGGCCTTGTTTTCCCAACATTTTGTGGGGGTAAAACCCAACC